>JAVJGG010000024.1:64818-96458 GCA_035590195.1 Aviceda cuculoides | reverse complement strand
CCCGCGCCCACAGGCAGCGCCGCGCGCGCCTCGTCCGCCGGCCGCGCGGCCCTGTCTCCTTCAAAACAGCCGGAGTTCCTCAGGAGTGGTGGGCGGGAGCGGGCGGCCTCGCCTCGCCTCCGGCTCTTGCCGCAGCGCAGCCGTCGCCCGGCGCCGACGGCCTGCACCGGCTCCGCACGGGGAGCTTCAGTCTGAGGAGCCAGCTTACACCTCCGCTCTCAAGAGGCTCTTGGCGGTCGAGGTTGAAGGGTTTGTAGCTGGGAGGAGATCTCACAGTCAGGAGGGCACTGTTTAGCTTGCCTTGAGCATGCATGGGTGCCCAGGTGCTCGAACAGAAGGCAGAGGAATTAACTGGATGTGGGGCATTTGCAGGCCTTTTGCTTTTATATCCTTCTGTCCCGCCACTGAAGTACAAGGGTGAGGATGTTAACACAGGCAGAAGATAAGTGGAACCTTGCTTTGATTTTACTACTACCTGATCATAAAGTGAAGCAGCAGCACTTACGGGGAAAGTTGTTATCCCAAGGATGCAGTGATACAGATTTCCTACAAAGCCAGCTACACAGAAGGTAAATCTCTGAGCTCAGGTTGGAGGAATGACAAAGTACAACCATCTTCTGCTTCTGTCACAGCATGCAATGTGTGGAAGCTAGTGAAAGTTTGTCCTAGTGTCGTCACTTGACTGGAGGATAGCTGCTGATGGCAACCCCCTACACTAAAGCAGATTTCCTGCCCAGAGATCTCTACAGTCTCAAGACCTCCAAGGGTATCTACGTGTCCCCTTGGCCTGCAGGCAGAGCCAGGAA
The DNA here is from genome assembly GCA_035590195.1 of Aviceda cuculoides. Lineage (NCBI taxonomy): Eukaryota > Metazoa > Chordata > Aves > Accipitriformes > Accipitridae > Aviceda > Aviceda cuculoides. The sequence continues at coordinate 95,652 of JAVJGG010000024.1, read as the reverse complement.
ATTCACCACGGGCCTCCCTGAGCACTGTGGACCTACCTGCTGAGACCAGTTTTCAGAAGCATTAGATTTGGTAGGTTTGAAATAACAGAAGCCTAAAATTAGCATGTTTTAACTTGAATGCGATGCAAGAGTGTTTCCTGGAGGGGCTGCCCTTTGTGATACCTGAACTCTGCTTCCACATTTGGAGCCCGCAGTAATGAAGTTGTGCACTCCCATGTACCATGTTGCAGTGTTGAAAGCACAGACACATAACCCAGGAAAAGAATTGGCAGGAGGGGAAAAGATACTCTACAGTATGATAATTAAATTCAAAATAAACTGGTTACAGATGTAGAAAAGTGGTATTTAACTAAACTACTCTTCCCAGAGCAAAAGTCTTTAAAAATCTTTATCAATAACAATGGTAAATGGGAGTGACTGACACACACCCCAACCCTCCGACAGGAATGGGTACTGATTTTGACTGGGGATTGCTGGTGTTTGAGGAACCCCTCAAACTTTGATTTCAGTATCTTCCTTCTGTCTGCTCCCCTGCTCTAAAGCTGTCAAAGGGAAGTTGAGAGAGGCAAGGTCAGTCTCCGAGATGATAAGGACCAGCTGTGACAATGAAAATTGAATGAATATTCACAACATGATGTTACAGTTCCTGACTTGCTGCTGCTACTCCTCTTGTGGGTCCTGCCAGCACAGCAGATGGTAGATACTGAAAGACTTTGTGCCAGTGGAAAATTACAGAGTTTTGTTGGTCCTGTGTATGTGTGTGTGTGAGGGGGGAAGTGGGGCAAACTTCTATTAAATTAATTATTTTCATGAGAGGAAAGGCAAACAAATGGTTCCTAAGACTCCAAAAATTACTGGCATGTAAAGAACCAGTTTCTTATTTTAGATGAATGATACATGCCTGTTTACATTATAAGTTTTCCTCGTAATTACATGTAACTCTCCTCATAAGTCAGAATTGTGAGTTTTCCTAAATATTGGTGCAATTAAAAAGAGAACAACATTGTAACAACAGCACTGGGTGTTACTTAAGAGACCTGTGGAAAAACTAAGTATTTCGTGTTTCTGTTTTTACGTGGCTGTAAAAGTACTTATGTTAGTGGAGTTTCCATTGCAAAACCGACATGGTTTATTTTAATTTTTTTTTTTACATAGCTGTAGGCATAGAAGGTTATCTTACTTCATCTCGCAATGGCATCACTACTGTTGCAGTTGAAGTCAGTGGGATACCTAATGTGAATACTGTTAAGCACGTCCGTAGTCTTTGAAGATCTGCACACTTAAAGTTAGAACAAAATGCTCATCCTGAAATGAACTACAGCAGAACCAAACCTGCAAATAATTTCTGTGCAGGCAAATGAAGTGCAGAGAGTTGGCAGAAATACATAAGGTTTTAACCAAAAATGCAATGCAACTTAACAGTTATAAACAGCAGCGTTTGCCCAATAACTTCTATTTGTGTATATTTGCAGAGTTAGCCCTTGGTTTAGAGGTATAAGAACCTATTCACTACGCAGAAGGGCAACATCTCTTTAAGTTGCCAGGCATAGGACTTAGAAAAACATTTTGAAACAAAATCTTTGCTCTAAATGTGCATACTTCTGCACACTGTATGATGTTCCAGTCCTACAAGTTGCAACAAGCAGCAAAAGGTTCTGCGTCCTCTGCTCAGATGGTTCTGGCTGCAGCATCAGGATACACCCTGGTGCGCAGGAATTAAAGGCAGACACAAAAGCCTAAATACCTCTTGTCAAATTCCACTGAACCTCTGAAGCCTTCAAAAAACTTAGGGGAAGGTCTGTAACAAACCAAAACAATATTGTCCTCATTACTGTAGTTCAAAAGAGGGATATCTTGTCTGTGAAAGGACATTTATGTGAGGTTTTGACATACATTCTTTTCTTCTGCAGTCAATTGGTGTAACAAATACAAATTGCTCTATCAGAGTCATGCTGGAGATGTCTCTTGGAAAGATTCTAGGGTTTTTTTAACCATGAAAGGTCCTTCTCAGCATCAGAAATAACCTATGAATTAAATCTATGTTTAATTCACTGAAGGCATTACAAGTAGTTTGCAACTAACTACTTAATCAATGTAACATTTAGGAATCAATTCTGACTTTCCTTTCCTGCTTTCTTACTATTTTTCTATACAATATAAACTAGTTATATTTCTTCAAAATAAGCTAAAAAATACCAAAACTTTTAACACTGGTCAAGGAATAATGCAGAGCTAGGTGAGCATAGTGCAAGCCATACAGAAACATTCACCCAGATTTTCCAGTGCCTTATGACTTTTTTAGTTGCTGTTGATATTATTTTTAATCCAAATTTTACTTGTAACTCCTTGATCTGCCTAAATAACAGAAGTATATGTTTTTGTTGTTTAATATGTAGAAGGCCAGGAAAAAATGCAAATCTTTTAATCTGTTTTATGATGCTTAATATGCTATTATAAGTTTCTGATAAGATTTTACACCTGTTGAATGTATCGTAGATCTTTAGTTGCTTGATTCTGGTGGGGCACAGTAGTGAATCAAATACTTACTTAGAAAATGCTGCAGCATAGAAGAAAATGTAATTTCTTAATAGGCAGAATGCAAACTTAGAAAGACGCACATATGGTTGTACTTCTTATACAATATTTCACAGTTGAATTAAACAATTAAGAAGATCTTGGGCCCACAGACTCTTGAAGACTTAGGTAACACTGAAAGTGATTGAGTTTACTTCTGTGAGACTATTCACAAAAGTAACATTACTCACCTTGTTGTTTCCTATGACTGGCTTCGTATTTAGGAAACTGTCATCAATATTTAAAAAGATGTAACAACATAGGAAGGTCTGCACTTGTTCAGACCTAGGTTCTGCCTAAGTCACATTTCTGTCTTCCTGGTGATGATGGGCAGACAGCTAGGGAAAAAGAAGAATAGAAAAAATTCACGATGGACTCATTTAAAAACCTCCCACCCTCGACCTATCCTGAGCCTGATGTGGTCTGTCTAAATAGTAACTCCAAGGGTTTGCTCTTCCAAGTGCTTGTGTAGTTTCTTAAAATATTGTAAACACCTTGCATTCCCAGCACACAGGAGTTCCACAGTCTGTTGTGTGAAATTCATCTCCTTTTGCTTGTCCTGAACCTGGTTCCTGAGAGCATCTCGATATGGATCATGGTTTTGGTATCAGCATAGACAGTGAACTATTATTGATCCATGTCTGTCCTGGCAGTGCTACTTTTTTTTTTTTTATATCTCATACCTTCTCAGTTGTCCTTATTCCAGGCTAAAGAGTCTTAGTCTGGAAGCCATTCCATACTTTTCATCATCCTTGTTGCCCATCTCTGAATCTTTTCCATTTCTATTACATTTTTGGAAGTAAAGAGACCAGAATTTCACTATTCAAGGTATGGATGAACCAGGTATTTTTCCAGGGGCGTATACTTCTTGCCTCACCTCTTAATTTGAAGACAGAATACACCATTTGCTATGCCTCTCAAACATAGTAACAAAGTTAAGCAATGTCAACAAGTAAATAGTATTAGTTAAGTCTTTAAATGAGGTTCCTTTTGAAGGCATTTGCAACAATCCATCTCTGTTCCATACAGGCAACTACAGACTGTTGCTATCTCCACACCCCTTCTTAGAAAGTTCTCGTTTATACTTTACTGAAAGCCCAGATAATTTTCTTTATATTAATAGCATCTCTGTCACTGGGAAACCATTTGTGTTTCCACATGTGTAGTCTAAGGAACAAAGCAACTCATTCAGCTATACAAAATCAAGGAAATTACTATAGTGACCTTACAGACTGTCAACTCATATCCTGAATGTCTTAGCAATTCACAACTATCCTTCCAAAACCAGTATTTTGCCAATTTTCAATACTATTTAAATTACTTCTTTCCTATGTAAGTATTATTATTTTTTAGCATGAACTTCTGGCTTGGCTGTGACTTTTGCAGGCAATTTGGAACCCACAGCATGGTTCTTCCTGGCACAGAGATACCAAATTCCTCATGCAGGAGTTAAGGATGTGACAAATTTTATTCATTTTGTAAGCAATTAAAATATTTATAGCTGAGTTCACTTAAACAACATAATCTCTTAAAATATTGTTCCTGGATTCTCTTTGGAGAAAATCTTTGGTGGACTTGCAAGAGACATATTTAGTACATGATCTTTTTCCATAAATAAAGAAACACAGAAAGTCTAGAACAAAAAAGTTAGCAAAAACACTACCTAATAATAACTATTTTTAATTATTAAGGAAGCTCAATATTATTCGTCAGTTAGCATAGTCAGCACTGTCCTTTCTTTAAAATTCTAGAGAATAATGAAGTTGACAATCTTTGCAGTCAACGTGAGGGATACAAAAATATATTTAACAAAAATACTCCTATTCTTCAGGCGTTTTATTCTTAGTTAATATCTTTGATCTGTTCTTACAGTGTTTCAGGAGTGACTATATGCTTTCTTCCTCTTAGCAAAGATTCTCTGCAGATTCTTTACTAGATCCATTGTTATTTTCACATTATCCTGATACACGGGAGATCATCTGTATATTGCAAGCTTACCACACAGTCTGTCTTCTTATTTAACACTTGCTTTCTGCTTGTCTTTGCTATATAGCTATCTAGTTCAGTTTTTGTGTCTGAAATAAAGCTCTTAAAATAAGTTAAGAAAAAAAGAAACTGGAACAAGATGTAAACTAAATGATGCAACTTGCTGTTACATTCTGTTCTCTATTTTTCAACCCTAATGCATCTATTTTCAGGCTTGATAGTCCCAGGAGCTACCCCATTGACCATGGACTTCTGGAACAGCCTAAGGAGAGGCATGCTTGCTTGGAAGGGATGGCTAGCATCACAGCATGATGTAGCTCTCATAGGAGAACCAAGGATGACAAAATAGGCACAGGAGTCACAGAGACTAACCTGACTGGAATTGGACCTGTCTTATTTCTTCTACTGTAACTTGAAACACCACACTTCAGGTCATAGGATAGGGTCATTTGTCTGGTCACACAGAATAGGACTGAAGTTTGCCTGTGAAAGGTGACAAGCTTCCTGCCTGAAGGCCATGGACTTCTGGCCTCTCTCCTCTTGATATTTTCATGTATGGATGGTCAGTTGCAGGAGGGTCAAAACCTGCAGTTACTTTCAATCTGTAGCTCAAAGTATGGAGTCAGTATGGAAGGCAAGAGGATGGGTTACAAGGAAGTGGGATAAAACATCACTGGGATTGTGAAGAAATGTTTGTAGGACCATGAAAGATTTGTCCCAAAGTGGCTGGTATAAGCTTAGAATGTAAGCTTGCATTCATGTTCAGGCACTCAGTTGCTAAGATGCATGTCTAGCTGTAGATACCTCAGAGGAGCTGCACTGAAGGGAGAAGGATTTGATGAGGGAAGAGGCTAGAGCAAGGGTCACAGATAGCCTCAGAAAACCATAGTTCCAAGGATCAAGGAGTCTCAAGAGCAGACACACCCTTTCCATGATGGAAGTAGTAAGTACAATGTAAAGGGATCACCATAAAGAACTTTGGAGGTATTTGTTGCCCAAAGCTAAGCTAATCCAAGACTAATGCAGCACTGCCAACTTTTAAGTGCTCAAAAATCTTAAATCAGCTCTCCCTTCCCAAACTTTCACAAAACTCACAGAACCATGAGTCCAGAAAAGAAGATGATGGTGATGAAATTCTGGGGTTTAGTCAAGTGCTTTGGTTATTTAATTTCCTCTGCCTTGTTCCCCCCTACCTCCATTTCAATGGAATAATTGAAAGCCTGAAAACTCCATCCTAAATAAACACACAAAGATGCAATCCCTGCTCTGCTGCATTCTTGATTTACATTTCCAGTCCTTTCCCTCACTGTCTTCCAGCTCCATTCCCTAGAGCCCTCCTTGTTCCCCAAGTCCCTTTAGCAGTACCTGACTGTCCCTGCACATTCCTACTAGATTTCCCCAACCCACTAACAGATTGGGACAGCTTCTCCTTTGTTTCCAGTGTGTGTGAAGCATGTCCTTGTGAAGTCTTTCATTACTGACTTTTCCTTACTGAACAGCATAGGAAATATTTTCCGTATTGCTTGCTGTTTAACAACATGAGAAGTCTCCTCCGAATTTTTAACACTAAACTGGTTCCCTCTTGAGAGGTGTTGCCTCTCAGCCAGCACCGAAGCCAAGTGCTTGAACCCTTGCTCTTTCTACCATAACTGTGCTTCTCCTATACCTCTGCTCCTCCCTCAAAGCTCTAGGCTGCTAATGAGGAAGGTGCTGTTTACTGCTGTTTACTGCCAAAGTTGCAAAAAGGGCACTTCTCCAACTTTGGCAGTAAACAGTAAACTTTGGCTCTGCTATGCAGAACAAAGAGAGAGAAAAGTCATTGCAGGAGCAGAGCTGTCAGCTCTTGAGGTCTGGGTATTTCTCACACAACAAATAAATGCAGTAAAATCTACAGGGATATAAACATAATAGCTCTTAGCTAGGCAAAGGTCAGTTCTTAAATGAGCTGGCTTCTTACCAAATTTGCTTAGGTACATGTGTCATCTAATGTGAAGTAGGAGTTTCTAGATAAAACATTTTAAAATCAAAGTGTAATTCTAATTTGAAATGGGGGTATAAGAATTAGTTTCCTTGTGTCTCATACAGTCCCTATAAATATCCAGAAAAGGTACTCTTTTTCTAGTAAAAGATGAATTGTGCTTCTGGTGAAGACTTGATAAAATATCAAGAATCTGTTCTTGGTTGACATAAATTTTACGAGGTCTCTGACTCTGTCCATTTGTCTGTTGTACACACAAGCACATACATGCACAGTCAGTGTAATTAAATCTGGCATGTGAAGATGTCGAGTGTACTGGCTTATCTCAGCAATATCACTTCCATTCTTAAGTTTTAATGTCAATAAAGAACAATACATGCTATTGCCCTGTACAGTAGGGTATCTGCCTGAACGTTCAGCCAGTGTGCAATGTGAACACAGAGATCAGTGTGTGCTTCTCCCATTCACCTCGAAAGTGACCCCCTGAAGGTTTCCAAATGAAGTGTTAACTACTGTGAGCATTTCAGCAATAGTTTTAACATTTCAGTAATAGTTTTCAAAGTTTACTAAGGAGAGGAACTGGTCAACCATTGCGTTTGTAGGTCAGGCCCATAAGAAATTGAGACAAGCACCCTGTGAAGACTAACATAATAAATGGGATGACATTTTGAAGTCTCAACTGTGTTGTTGCAGGCAGAGCTTGCAATGATACTATCATCTTCCCAATTTAGCCTCTCAGCACAGAGGTTTGATTAGGTAGCCTTTTATGCTACTTTTGTAGTAAAAATATGTAAACATGCTGTAATTACCTTCCTTTATTGCTGCTCTTCTTTGTGAGACTTACCTTTGTTGTCCTTTTTCACTATCAAGGTAATTGAAAATGTAAATTATATAACTAGCCTTTTCACTTTTAATATACCACAACCACACACTGGAATATAATGTTCTAAGCACAATCTCCATCTGCAGAAGAGAAGAAAGTGATTCCAAGCTAACAAAATAGTTACAAACTTAATGCAGCCTCACACTTGTTTAGACTACTAATGAGGGAGAGTAGAGAAATGAAAACAATTCAGTTCCATTCCAGTTATCTTGTGGGCTTGGATCTTTAAATGAAAACAATCCAATTAATTGTCACAGCATGAAGAAAATAGGTGGGTCTGATAAAGACAAGGCAGAACTCTGAAGAAAAAATATATGTTTAAGGTCTTATTATAAGCCCACAAAAGATCTCCTGGTTTCCGTGCACTTATTCCAGAGCCTTCTCTGCATTGTCTCTGAATAAGTATAATGTCATGGAGAAGTAGAGCAGTCAGCCCAGGCACATTTAGCAGGACCTGTTTTATAATACTGGATGTCTCTGTCGTTATGTCCAATGAAATTCTTCTGGAGTCCTCAGGAGCGCAGAGCCCTGTGCAGAGGCTGCTGTGCACAAATGGAAATGGAGCGAGTAATTAAGCCTGCAATGCTCAAGTCTGCTATGAAGAAAGGCCACAGGGGGCCCAGTGAAGAAAAGCTTTTTAAAATGGCATCAAACATGAAATCTCCAGAACTCTGTTCTCACCCCCCCAGCCAACAGTCAAGGATCAACCACATTTTTCAAAAATGATTGCAATTCAGAAAACATGGGCAATAAGCTGCCAGCAGGGTGTCAGTGAATCTGGAGCTGCCAAAGTAATTTCCTAGTCTCTCCAAAGGGAACAGAATGTTAATCAATGTACTCATTTTTCTCCTTCCACTATAATTAGCCATGCATGGCCACAGCTTGACCACCTGAGTTAACTCAAAACTGTTGAAAAAATCAGTATATTCAGAAGGATTACTGAAAAAAGAGAGTAGCTTTGGAAGGACAACAAGAATTCAAATATATAGCCTAGATTTGTGAGGGTCTATTAAAGCAAGCAGCCTGGTGTTAGCGGGTGCATACAAAAAAGAGTAAGCATGGATCAAAACTCTCTTAGGTTTCTTATGATTTTAATTAGTCTCCTGTCTTCCTGGGACAGTAGCATTTCTTAGTAAAAACAATAGTTCCAAGGCTGTTTCCAAAGAGATTGCATACATTAGGGTTGTTTCACTAGCTGGAAATTTTTCATCGTCTGAACTAACTAGGAGTCCCTACTCTCTAATGAGACTCCTGTCCTTTTGCATGCAGAGGCAGAGTGACCCATGGAGCAACTGTAAAATCAGGACTGAAGCCTTTGGTTCTGCACCCTAAGTGTTGTATGCTAAGAAAACATCATGGGAGTGAATATGAAAAGGAAAGATGTGACAAAAGGAAACACCAACCAAATTCTTCAGAGAAGCTGGAGGAATTTCTTATTGGAAGAAAATATTTCAGACATGAACAACTAGTCAAATATGTTGAAGGGGAAGAAGAATATATAAACTCACTTTTCATTAATGTTTGTTGCAATAAATAAGATCCAGAAGGTAATTGAGAGAGTAATTTCATTTATGCTAGGAGACAAACATGTGAAATGATGGTGATACTAGGTGGTACCTTCTAGGTCTTCCTTTGTTGATGTTAGGTAGAGTCAGGGAGCAGCAAGAGCAAGGTTTCTGCCTGCGGGAGTACAAGCTGGGGCCAAGGGTGACCACAGCACAGATAATACCCTCGCTGGCCAGGGCACAGTCCTACAGTTTGTGAATAGGGTGTGCAGCATCCATTGACAGTCCCAGACAAGGCGAGGTGATGGTGAGGTCTGGAGTCTGTCCAGGGAGTCCAGTCAGGAGCAGCACAAGACAGAATTGGAGACAAGACTACAATGTGGATCTGAGATAATCACCTCTGCAGTTGCCCTCCTTATCAGGAGCTATGAGCTCCAGGCTGCTGCCAGTAGAGTGCTGGCAGTGCCAAGGACTCCAGTTTAAAATTAGGTCAGATATACACAGTGAACTAAGAGTCAGATCCACATCTCCACTGTCAATATGCACACACTCATGCTATACAAGGCTTTTACAGCTTATGGACAAAGTCATTCTTGGAAGTCACAACACAGAGCTTTCACCTCTGCAGGCCAAAGTGTTATGGGCTCATAGAGACAGAACATGAAGGCAAAAGTCTCAAAAGGTATTTCCAGGAGAAAGAGGAACTCTTTAAAGACTTTCAGAAGAGACGTGTGTCTGAAAGGGGATGCTCTGTGTCTCTTCTGTTAAGTCTTTTGTTCTCTAGGTCTGACAGAGCCCCGGTTTTGAGCCAGCCCATGTGTCTGAGTGTATGTTATGGTAAAGCCTCAACCCAGGTGTTACACTGTATGAACAGCCAAGAATTAACCACACATTGCAATCATACCAGTGGACATACTCCTGACACAACAAAAGCTGCAGAACTCAGAGTCACAGCCTCACAGAATAATAAGATTGGGAGGCACTTCTAGAGCTCCTCTGTTCCAACCCCCCACTGAAAGGAAAGTTGACTAGAGCAGCTTGCTCAGGACTGTGTTCAGTTGGAATTTGAGTATCTCCATGAACGAAGACTGCACAGCCTCTTTGGGCAACCAGTGCCAATGTTGGAGTGTTTGTCCATCCTTACTATAAAAGTTTTTTCCTATCTTCAGATGGAATCCTTTGTATTTTGTGCCCATTGCCTCTTGTCCGTTCACTGGATACCACTGAGAAGAGTCTGGCTCTGTCTTCTTTACATCTTCCTATCAGGTATTTATAAACATGGATAATGTCCCCCTTGAGCCTTCTCTTCTCTGGGTTAAACTATCCCAGCTCACTCAGCCTCTCCTGATACGATAGATGCTTCAGTCCCTTAATCATCTTTGCAGCCATTTACAGGACTTACTCCAGTACACCCGTGTCTTGCTTATACTGGGGAACTCAGAAGTGAACCCAGCACAACAAATGTGTTTCACTAGTGCTGAGTAGAGGGGATCACTTCCCTCAACCTGCTGGCAACACTTTTCCTAGTGCAACGCAGGATGCTGTTGGTCTTCTTGCTGCAAAGACACATTGCTGGCTCATGTTCCGCTTGGTGTCCACCAGGACCCTTGCTTTCCAGCTGGTTGGCCCCCAGCCTGTGTTGGTGCATGGATACTCATAGATGCACCGTTTTTTTGTGCCTGTAAACTTGTAGCACAGCAACGTTGGCTGGCAGGGATCTCTGTAGATCATTATATCTGAACGCCCACTTGAACTGGGCCTACCACCAATGCTACAATAGGTCATTTTGTCTAGCAAGATCCTGGAAACCTCCAAGGGTATCTGCTCCAGTGTTTTGCCATCCTCCCACCAAAAACATATCCTAATGTCCAATCTGGACTTCCCAGAACAGTTTGTGGCCTCCACATCTTCGTATATCATCTGCCACTGCTGAGGAGAGTTTGGCTCCGTCATCTTTGTAACTCCTCTCCAAGTAGTTTTGTTTCATTTTTAATTCATCTTTTTAAATAATTATGCTACTTTAATGAGTGTCCACTTCAGAGAATGCCAAAACCGCTGTGTGATCCTTTTTGTAACCAGCTCTGAGAAATTGCTCTCTATGCAGGTAGTATTTGGTTGTCAAGTGGCTGTCTGCACATGAATAGCAAACCTAGTGACGTCAAACAACGTCAGCCATGGATAGGAGAGTAGACTAAGGAGATCCAGTGACATTTATTTTTCTTTAGGTTCAAATCCCTTCTTCTCATTTTGAAAGCATTTGTATTTTATGTTCCAAAGCTATTAATCCATTGGTAACAGTTTAAACCTCATAGTGGTACTGTGAGTTGCTTCTGCAGCTGATAATCCCCCAAATGCTCTTCAGTAATGACTAGCAAGAGGTGCTTTCTTCTTTACTATTCCCTGCATATGGTGTTGATTGCTTCCTCTAATAGCCCTGAACATATCTGAAAACTCTTTTTTCCCATATATTTCTATGAATACTGTAAAGTTCAGCTCAATCACACTGCTCTCAGCTTCTGTGATCACCTGGAAGCTTTCTGGAGAGCTCTAGGACTAGTGCAATGGATTCCTGTTAAGGCATCTGGCTAAGAGATCTTTTTTTCCTGAGGAGATACACCGGAGTCTGAGTTTATAGCTCTTGAAGGCGCACTGAATGGTGCATTTATTTAGTCAGGCCTTTTATTGCCTTTTATTGACCATTAGAGGTTTTCTGGCAAGTGCATGCAGGTATTGAACTACTGTCAATGTGTTTCTTAGGCTGTCCATGAGGTTGGTTTTGCTCTCATCTGGTCTCATCTGATCTTGCCTTTTTAGTATGTTTTTTGTTAGACATCAGTTGCTGCCAAAACTGGCACATTATATACTTTAGAGTAAGCAGGTATGTAGATAAAGCGTTTAGTGAAATTGGACTTCACCAAATGCTTGTTACCTGAGGCATGCAATGTTTGGGGTGTTTAGGCCAAAATCCAAAGCTGTGACTCTCCACACTAGCTTCAGGTGTACGGTAATACAAGTTTCATCACAAGAGATGCTAATCAGAGTGCTCTGCTTGTTCCTCCCCTCTCTTGAAGGCCCTGCCTATTTTATTAAAATAGATGTTAAAAGAATTCCTTAGAGTCCTCTACAAAATACTGGGGACACTGAAACACTGCAACCACCTCTACTTTCCCGTCACTCAGGAAAAAAATCTATCTCAAGCAAGTTTTCTATCCTGCTGCTGGTCTGGCTTGTCAGACTAAGTCATACCATTAACTTTAGTGAAGTGATCACTACATTTGTGCTTTTTTGAGCTTGCTTCTTCATTTGATTTCAAGTTCACATGCCGTATTTTAAGCATGATATTCATATTCTACCAGCTACATGAACAGAGGTAATCTTGTCAAAGAGCAAACTATCAACTACCTTACAAATAATCATCTGCAGCCTAGTGCAGGATTTCTGTATTACTCTTGATTAGGTGAAAAGAAGATGAAAAGCTACTTCTATTGCCAGCAAAAAATAATGATGCAGCACAGCGAAATCCAAGAAGGCAGTACGTAAGCCATTGCACTATTACTCCATCCAAGAACAGTTTTGAATTGAATACAATTGCAGAAAAACGCTTAAGAACTCCCTCAGAAAGAGACACTCACCAATTCATAAGTAACCTATTGGTAAAGCTACTTCATGTTCCAAGTGTTATCACATCTGCTCCAGCAATTTTGACTTATCTAATGGTAAAACTTCCTGATTTTGTTTTAAATTGCCACAATTTCCTCCTCTCGCATCTAACGCACCAAGCAATGCCTTTTTTTAAGCCAGAGCAAGTAGCCAAATGTATCAGTTCCTTAAAGAATGGTGGTAAGTCACCTTTTATTACAGCAGCTTGGTAGTTGCCACATCTACTCCAGATATGGACTTACCTCATGAAGCAGATACAAGCACTGATAAGACAGGGCAAATAGACTGAAATCTGCAACATTAGCATGCTATACATAAAATGCATCAGCTATAACCAAGCTAGGTTCCCAGGGACTGGGTGGCTGCATGGGTGCAATGGCATGAAGCAGGTGACAAATTTCTGCTGCTCTTGCCTGTAATAATATTCTTAGGTGTGCTGTAACATCAGTAAGGCAATCAAAAATAAAAGCAACAAACACATCTCAGTTAGGTATGTCACACAAGACTACACCCCTTTGCTTGTGAAATTTTCATTACAGCCTTTTTAAAGTGACACCTCTGAACTAGTTTTGAGATCTGCCAGGAAAAGACGTCATTAGAGAGACGGGTCCTCAATGTGAAAGTGATTGACAAAAGTTCAAGCTATTGTAATATTTAAAATGGCACTAAAACTCTAAACTCAATTTCTTAAGCTCTCTTTAAAAGTATTCAGAAATGCTGCCTTCCTATTCCTGCTGTGGGGGTGTTCCCTTCTGACATCACATGTGGGATGAAGCTTCCACGACTTCTGTGCACCTGCGAGGTTATGGCTTTAGTGACGGAGCTGAGGGCAGCAACCGCATCATTTACACATTGACTCTTCTCTCTCATTAATGTATTTTATCACCACAATATCTGTTCTTCAAAGTTACTCTTTAGAGGGGAAAGGACTCTGTAGATATTTCACGTCTCTTTGCCCATATGTATTTTAATGATGATATTTTAATTAAAAATACAGAGAAGGACTGTATTGTAAGGAAAAATGACTAGTAGAATGACCATAAAAAGGTGAAAGAAAGAGCAAGCCAAATTACAGGTCTTGTTGACCTAAGACACTTGAAATTAAAGGGAACTAGAAATGCAGTAAGTTGGTGATTTTTACTTTCAAAAAAGTTGTGCAGTGAAAGCTTAAAGCAAAGCTGGTTATGCAAGCCTGTGCTGGTCAATAGGGTAAGACTTAGCCAAAGTTAAGAGAATCTTTTTGATGTTGTGCCCTAAATGTAGGGCAAAACATTATCAGTTGGTTGAATCATCTGAAAAAACATGTGCCTACGTGAGATATTAAGGAGACCAATTAGGGGAGAAATTATTCACTCCATTTTCCCTAATTAGCCTGATCTTGGAATGTTTTCCCCAGTCCAGTTGCTTTCAGGCTGTGAATGCCTATGGGAATGAGCACCCTATCACAGAACCCCACTGCTTGTGGAGAGGGCAAGTCAGCACTTACTGCCAAGTGCCACCATGCATGCAAACACATGGTTCACACGATGAAAACAACAGGTCCCACATGCTTGTTAGCTGAGAATAAAAACCTTGCAGGGTCTGTCATTCTAGCTGTCCAACATCTAGCATCAAATATGTCGGTGTACTGGGGCTGCATCTAAGAAACCCGGTTTTTGTTGTGGGGCGGGGATAGGAATTGTTGACCTGGACATTAAGTGCATCATTGCTATGGTCTGAAAGGAAAAGTCTGCTACAGAAGAACCCTTTCTCTCTTAGGAATGGATCTTCATCACACTTTCCTAATGGCAAGCTGGGAACGAGTAGAACTTTTGGCCTCAATGCAGCTTATTTTTGGAAGGACGGGAGAGGAAGCAGGGCATGGAGCAGTGGGCCTCCTGCAGCAATAACTGACAGAGCGAGGAAGGCAACTCAATAATAAATACTACTGACCACATTTTCATTAATCATTCCCTTCCCCATCTGTTTAAAGAGAACACAGTATAGGCACTGGCTTGAATTAGTTGGTTTTGTTTATAGCCCTGCCTATGGACAGAGCCTTTTTGCAGATATTGGAGATAAATTCTTCCTGTCCAGAGAAGCTCAAAGTTCAGCATAGATATTAGGTGTAGGGGACCAACAGCAGGTAATATATGTTGTACTCAATGCCAGTCCTATAAACACCCTCACAAAAGGAGCTTTTTAAAAGTTACCTGACTTTGGAAAGAAACAGGACCAGCACTAAGGAAACTAGCATGTGTCTTCAGAAGATATGTTGAAGGACAATCTCCTTGCTGAGGAGCAACAGAGTAAGCTGCTTTCATTTGAGCATATGGGCTCTCCTATTGTAGCGTCTTTATCTTTGTGTTTGCTGAGGCAGCATCTGTCTGACTCTGTAGGTGCTGACCCACAGCTGCAGTTGGTACCATGGCTGACACTGGTGGTTACCTGCAGAGCTGATGGCAACTGTGCAGCAGAGTGAAGGTGTGGGCTGGTTCCAGGCTGGAGAAAGATGGAGCATGATGTTGGGTTTCCAGTTTGGATGGTGTAAGCTCAGATGTCCTGGTGGTTAATCTAAATACAATCATTGATGCTTACTCACTCTTTGCCATATCCATGACCCCTTACTCAATTAATTGTAGAAGAAAATGTCGAATTACCTCTGTTGAAGTTCCCAGAAGCCCTCTCCTGTTTAGCCAAAAGAGGAGGGAAGCTGGCATGAAAAATTGTGTATAGATCCTTCTGATTTCATTTGCATCAAGTGTCTTCCAAGGACCATATAACATATGTCTTTAAATGGATGTAGAGAGTTAAATATTTGATCTTGTTGAAGTGTTTTTTTGCCAAAATTTAGGAGATGCCATTGTTGTTCAGTCAAGCTGGAGGTGATCTGATCTCTGGAGGGAAGCGTCCTGCAGATATTTCAGGGGATGCAAAGGGTGGATGCTGCTTTTTAGCTAATAGCATCACTGTAATTTCATTTACATGAAGACAGAATAACTTGGCTAGCCTGGCTGCTGTCTCAACAATGTGATACAGAGGCAATCTACTTAGTTTACTTCTCAAAGCTACAAAGAGGTGTGAGTCACAAAACAGAGACACAGAATCCAGATCTCACTATCCCTAAAGTTCAAGGAGTTCAGCTCCGTTGTTTCTGTTCAAGCTTTTCTCTTTGAGATGACGAAGTGATGAGCCCTGAAGAAGAGGAAGCTAGCGTGTTTATTAGCACACTCTTAAAAAGAAAAGAGAAACCTAAAAGGACAAGGCAGTCATTAGTTCTTGGCAACGTAGAGCTGCAAAGTAGTTAGTGCAGAAAACTGGAAATAAAGGCTAGAGGAATCTACTCCTGATTCATTGGGTAGCCTTAGGAAAGATGCTTAGCCCCGACTTTTGTTAAAATACAGACACTCTTGTCAGGATGACTGCATTCAAATTAAAGCTTTATATCAATCAAATATAAAGCAAGTATCCCTTGGGCAATTTTCGTTATTTAGAAGAATCCATCACAGAGATGCACAGACATGGTGCAAATTATGAGTCTGCATGTGTTTGTGTGTGCACATTTGTGTGTATTCATGTGTATTTGAAGGAATCAGACTTTACCACAGAAGCCTCTCTAGCAAAATCCGAATGCTGGTGGAATGAAGTTTGCCTCAAACTCCTTCAGAACAGTGGAGCGTGTGGATTCAGGTCTGGCCCTTTATGTCTTTCTCCATTTGGTTATATCATATGAGTCACAAAGGTACCTAAAAATTTGCAGATGGAAAAGGCTGAGAAATTGCACATATTTTTTTGTGACCAGCTGGACCATTTACCGTCCCAGACAGGACAAGACAATTAAAAAAACATCTAACCTTTTTCTGAAACTGATTCATTGTGAGGAAAAATAGTCCATGCATTTCCTCATTCAGTTAGGAAATATGAACTGTTCTAGGAATCACCAAGAAACATTAAGTCATTTGTAGAAAGCTCAGATTATTACATCGTCTGTCTGGACAGAGATTTATTGCTGCCAAAATTCCATGCTGCAGAAACGCAGCACCAATAAATCATCATTTCACCTTGTCAATAGTTTTAATGGGAGAGGGAACAGGCTGGAAATTTTTCTGGCCACAATGGTACTCCAAAAGAAGTTCTGAGACAAGAGTGCTATTAGCATTAGGAGTAACAATATTTTCTTGTCTCTCAAAGGCGAGGTCAGGAGCATATCTGCATTACAAAAAAAGAGCACTTGAAAATACAGCTTCATTTCATCCCTTGTGGGTGTTGCCATCCCTCTGAAGGAGATTACTACCCCTACAATGGCTACCAAATAGCTCATGAGAGTTCAGGCGAGTGTTCCTCATCCACGTCAGTGGAAGTGACTGGGCTTACCACCCTGACTTTGCACTAGAGTGGATAAGGAGCATGGGCAGAGCTTATGGTGCGGCCAGTAACCTCCAGCTTGTGCCAAAAAGCAAACACATTGGGAAGATCTTTTATGCCCTAAATTGGATAATATTTGTGAAGCATTTGCAAGTGAAAGAACTATATGAACGCTAAATACCATTTAACTGGGTTGAGCTCTTTTCACAGTTGAGGAACTGCATTTTATAATGTGACCTGTCTTTACTGAGAGAGATTTTAAATTATTTCCTATTCTCCAACTTGTGTAAATATGCTGTGTTTAAGGCAGTTACTGTGTAATTCTGCAAAACAAGAGGACTGTAATTTCAAGGTTAGTAGGATGGGAGATTATAAGACTGAGGCAGTAGTAATTTGTCTATGGTCTCATACGTACTTTCCATTTCTCGCTTTTATACTATCTCTTGACATTTTTGTAATCCTTTTGAGTATTCCCTTGCTGATAGGGGATTTTGCTCCAGAAATTTGTTGTTTTGTGTAATTTTAAAGAAGACTGGATAGCCAACAGTGTTGGTTGTTTTTCCGTATGTCATATTTCTGCTTTTCGTTTTACTTATTAAAAAGTATCCTGCTTTCATCCTACATTTAGCTTTACTTAATTTGTTTTTGTTTTCTTAGGACTCTTAATTCTGCACTCTCTCTTTGCTATAGTTTACATTTCTTGTGTTCTTTATCCTCTGAGTGTTTAGCAACCACAGTCAAATTTCCCTTAGCTTCATCCCAAGAAGGCTTAAAAACCCTTTCAAAAAGAAGTAGAATTTGTTCCAAAATAAATCTCCAGTAAGGAAATGAAAGCATGACTTGATATTTCTAAAGTAAAGTCTAGCTATTTCACATCTGCTTTTACATCAGAAGAGAAACTAAAAAGAAAACACCCGACATCTTTTACACTTGCAGGCTGCCTTTAGGTGGGAGCTCAAAGCTGGAACAAGTAGAGTGGCCTTGTATTTATTGATCTCACATGAGCTGCTACCTATCACCTTCAAAAGCTCTTAATATATCAGAGTGAAATGCTTCGAATGCAACATAGGAATTTTACAGCAAGAAGATGGCTTTAACTGAACCACAGGAATTGCATCATGAAGCATCAGTATCAATGCAGAGGTCACGGTAATAAGCTATTAGTTCCCTATATTTTCTACTATATCAGAGCTGAGGGGTGGAAGCTGAATGACTAAGGATTTAGAACAGTAACAGAAATCTTGTGGTGACTGCAATATTTAAGCTGAAGAAGGAATTTACACTGCCTGTTCATACTCACAGACCTTCAGTTTGTCTTTCTATTACTATTTCAAGTGTTAGAAAAGCTGTGAACATGGGATTGGTGAAATTTTCCTGTCTCCCTTACAAGCTCTGTGGGACAGCAATCCATAAATGGCTTTACGCATTGCAGTACATAACCCTTTGATATGTGGTCTGTCATGCTGTCTATTTTAACTGGCTCCAAGTTAGATACTGAGGAGCCACGTACAGGTGTCCTTGTAGAACATGGATGTTGGATAATGAGATTCAGAGAAAGCAGCAAGTTGAGCAAGAAATTCCCCAGACCAGCCAGGAGGAAATGCAGAGGAGTATGCCCAAGGTTAATCCTCAAAGTCAGTGGAGGGAGAGATAGAAGTAGGTGATCCTCTATGTGCTTCACTTTCTTCATGAACTCACTCTTTGAGTCTGGTGCCTAATCCAAGTGAGCCGTGGCCATGTTAAGGAAAAGGAAAAAGCCCAGAAACAAAGAGAAACTGTATCATATTTCAGCTATATGTTAAGGCAGTTGTTAAGGCAGATATTTACTTTGAAAACACAAATTCACTAGTTTGCAGTGGGACTGTTAAAATAAGTCTCCTAATGCTAGGCTTGTGTGTGTTTTAGCCTGAGCCTCTTTTGATTTCCCTTGTTCGGGTCACTCCCATTTTTACCCTTCGTGAAAAAGCTGTGGAGTGAGGAACTGTCAAGCAAAGGGAGAGCAGCAGAGCGAAAGGCAGGCACATGGAGGGCTACAACATAGAGTCTGTGTTTCCACCTGTGCCAGATTTTTGGTGACTAAATATTTATCAAAGGCAGGTAAAGCACATTCTTCATCATCTTGTGGGTGGTTCAGGGTTCAATTTAATTGTTTTTCCGGAATCAGAATTGAACATGCCAGAGCCGGTTTTGTCTTGCAGATCTTTTGTCTTTAGCCTTGGGGCTAAAGTGCAGATTGACCGCTCCTATATTTCTTTACTGTAACAGGTAAATACAGGTGTCTCAGGAATTTACTAGTGCAGAAGCAAGTAGCCTTGGACCCTGGAAGAAGGGGGAAAAGCTCCCTTAGGAAGCTTTGCTATTGTTGGGTAGCTCTGTTCAAAATTCATTTATAGTTCAAAAGGCATTTCATGGGAGGTGTTTCATAGATGGGCACTAGCTCCAGTTCTGATTCCAGCAGATCAGCAATGCCACATAGACCAATGCAAACCTATTGCATGTGATCTTTCCTGGGGCTTCAAAATGAGTTATACCCAGAAGAAAACCAGGTGTGTTTGAAACCTGCATTTTTTAGACTTGGAGGCTGAAGAGCATTTCCATCGAACATGAAAAATTCAAGTAGACAGAGGAGATCCTTCAGGAAGTGTGAAGGCCTCAGTAGGTAACAAAATTTCAATGGGCTGATCAGCCACCCAAAACACAGTTCTTCCACTATTTGAAAGCTGATTCTTGGCAAAAAAAAATCTGTATCAGGGAAAAACAAAAGACTAGATGGATCTTATGGACCCTTATGATTGTTATAAAAAATTTATAGCTTGTGGTGGATCACTGTTTCATGGTTTGTGATGAAATGTTTCATGGGAGGATGCATGTTCATGAAGCTACAGTGGCAGTGGTGAACCAATACCTTTTCTGCAAGGGCATGAATTCCCAGCAGAGGTTACTCTTTGCTTTATTCTGGTTTATGGAGTGCTGTGGTTTACCAGCACAGATCCTCCATGCAATTTATTCTTCTTGGCAGGATTTTCAGGGTGACTGAGTACTCCACACAGGGTGAGGCATTCAGATGATCTAAAAAAATCAGCTGAATCAGCTGAAAATCTGGCCTTAAGCATTACAAGAAGCACTGACAGGTGATGGACTTCTGAGAGTTGGATCCAGTTGTGAGAGCTTGAGCTCCAACAGTCTGTGCGTGTCAGGGACCAGAAGAAGCCACCCAGCCTAAGATGGAAGCTCAGTGTGTGCAGAGCATGATTAAAACATGCCAATATCTCTCCCCCTGTCCTACATGTTTAGGTTTTCTTCATGCTCTGCCCCTAGCCTTCCTAGCCTACTACTGGTACAGCATGTTTTACTACTATCTGTTGCACCAGCACAGCATTCTGCCCCAGTCCATTGGTCAGTTTGTTTTATATGGCTCATTTGTGATGCATGCAGTCCATGAGAAGAGCTGAACACAAGAAGAAGAAATCTTCATCCTCAAGAGGAAGGGAGGACTTTATAACAAAAAGGGAGCAGCTGAGGACAACACTGTGCTGTTTCTTGAAGATGTCTTGAATCCTGCTGGCAGTAATGAAACCAACATAGTCCTGGATGATACAATACACCTAATAAAAAAATGCAGACCCTTCAGGTGGTAAAGAGGTGAAAAAAGTCACCTGAGCTATAAGAAATGGCAGGCAATCAGAATACTACTGACATCCAAAGAGAGCAGCTGCTGACACATGTTCAGGGGGAAGTGGAACAACCTCTTCTTTGCCAAGGGGTGGGATGGTCTTGAGTACAGATGTCTCTATTACCAAAGGCAGGCTATTGAGGAGCTGGGAGCTTGGGAAAGCTGGACCCAAGCTGCCTGCCATGACAGCTGTGCAGGTGCCAGCCAGATACACTAACAGGGAGTAGGCTGGCTGCCAGCGTAAATCAGCCTGGCAGGCATGTTTCCCCCAGAAAGCAGCCTGGGCTTCTTCAGAAGTTCATTGACAGTGACACATTCCTGCAGAGCATGTTGGGCCACCAGGCAGGATCTCGTCTCTGTGCGCTGTCTGAAAATGGGACCAGCTTTTACAGCAGTGGGATGACAGCAAGAGGAGCATCTTGTGGTCTGTGTGAACCTCACAACTGGAGCAGCTAATAGAAGAAAAGTAGACAAGAAAAGGCGAAGGCTTGCTGTGGTGGAAAGGTCAGCTGTTCAGCTTTGTGAATGATGTTGTAGACCTATTTTGTTTACACACTCGATAATTAATGGTGTTTGCCTAATTGTCTCAGTAGACTAATTATTAGTTTTACCCTGTCTGTAAATAAGACAAACTGTGGCTATAGTAGAACAGAATCCCTCACTGTGAGTTTGTCAAATAAATGCAGATTGTGAAATACAAACATCTACTCAGCCCTGCGAGCAAAAGCCTGCTTTGTAATGCTGCAAAGGGTAGTCTGACTGAGTCATAAACCTCTTGTGAAATGCACAGGCTCCAGAAAAAACAGGTAGTGAATTTGAAATACATAAGTAATTTCAGACTTTGTTAAACCCAGCTGGTTTGTGTTACTGAAAGCATCATTGCTTTCACAGCACAGGAAGGAAGGACAGAGTTTTTAAATGACACATAATCACTGAACGAATGCCTGATGAGGTGTTGGGTGAGAAGCAGCTAGTGGATGCTGCAGGCCAATAGGTTTCATGGCATAGGGATGACAGGGAGCAAATTTGACTTTGCAGTGAGAGTAAGGATGGTAATACTGGAGTAAAGGTCCTACAATAAGACTATGCTAGCTTATATTTTATGATGGCACACTGCCTCTGCAGACTGCTTAATTCTTAGGAGAACTCAGTACCTGTAAGCTTCTGTGGCCCTTTCAAGTGGATGCAAGTAGATATGAGCTGAGGATCTGGCTCTCATACTTCAAATAGGTCTGTAAATGCTAAGTGTTTTCCAGCACAAGTGTAGACTCTCTCCAGAGATGCACTACGACTCCCTCCTTCTGATGCATGTGCAGTTCTTGCTAGCCTGCATAAGTACATGAGAGGGATTTGCTCACCTGGCTTTGACCACTCTTAAAGGAGGCATGTGGTCAGGAGATGCCTCGCTCTCCACTATTAGCCTAAAAGGCAGCCTACAGAAGTAGCCTAGACACCTGTGTTTTAGGACAGCAAAGTTAGGTGAAATAAATTTCATCCTAGTGTGACACAAACCAAGATTGCAATCCAAAGGTGTGTAAACGGGCCAATCACTTTTAGTCATAGTAATTTCAAAGGGCACCTCAGAAAGCATGTGAGCAGGTTCGTGTTTCCCTCTGGGCTTTTTCTGGTCTGCTCATCTGTGCTGGATATATTGCAGTGTGGAGCACAGTTAATATCTGATTGCTACCTGCACAACACCCTTAATTAGCAAAAACACAAGAATGAGACAACATGTTAAACTGCTAATGTGACTGAGTATTTCACAGACATTTATCTTTTAATCAGTGAGAGAACTAAGCTGAAGTTGTGTCAACATACTCACAACAGCATCACTCAGCATGACCATACACGTGATTAAGCAAAACCCTTTCAAGGAAGTGATTCATTGTTTTGGGTTTGCTTTTTTATTTTTATTGCATTATACATAATAAGCATATACGTGCTTTTGCTTATAGATGGGACAAAAATATACACTGTGTGCATCATCAGTTAAGTAATCCATGTCTGCCTTTATCCTAGCATGCAGACATCAGAAAAGCACAGCTAAAAGATGACCATCATGTAATAATTATGTTCCAGTGTCTCCTCAGATTGAATCAGATCATTTTGATGGAGGATAGCTTCTATGAGATTGTTCTCCCTGAGCATCTCCTAGAAGTTGTGAGACTCAGGATGTCTTGCCTAGCTGTGTCTATTCTGAAGTACTCAGACCTATCTTATCCTGTTGTTCCGGCTAATTTGTTAAATGGATAATTGATTTAATGGGAAAGTTTCCTGTTCATAGTCAACTTTACAGTACTGCCTGCCTAGATATGTAGTATGCCAAGATACTGGCTCCCAGGATCATATTTCAGATCTTCCACCTACTCCCAGCACTTATCTGATGTCCTGGTTTACCATGTGTCCTAGCCAACAATTAGACCTAAGCAAGTCAATACTGAACAGATGTCCCAGGGTACAGCTTATTGTCTCAAGTATACTGGGTTCAGGGACATGCATGCTCTTCAAACACAGAGTTAGAGGCAATCACTGTGTATGAGGAGCAAGTAAATGCTAGGAGAAGAAGGTTGGTTTAGTGGCTTTTTGTTTATTTTTCCCCACTAGCTGGGAATTAGGAGCCATGAATTTAAGGCAGTGTTTTACGTGAGACTTCCTGTGTGGTCTGCGACAAATCATTAGTTGGATGTCCTGTTGTCTGTAGAGAAATAATGCTTCACTGCCATTTGTGCCCTTGAAAATCAGCCTTAAGTTCATTGGGCCTCCATAGTAATTTGCAAATTGTTTCAGTTTAGGAGCATTGGACAGGTCTTAGAAATCCGCTCTGCTTAAGAACAGTAAGCATTTCAGTACTCATAAGAGAGTGAATAGTGAGCAAAGGTAATTTGAAAATTATTGCTGTGATTATCAAACTGCAGTACCAGTAAATAATGTGGTATCATAAATGTAGTAAATAATTTGCATCCAATTTCCACATTTTATTACAGCGTCTGTCTGGAATTTGAAATGTTGCATCCTAGCCCATTTCTCTAGCGCAGCCCTGGGGGAAGACCAAGGTTTACTGTTTGTGTTTAAGTCTTGAAAACAAAAATCAAAGAGGGCAATCACATCAACTTCCTACCACCGGGGGTAAAGGGGCTCCCCTTTCAATGGCTTCGGTGCCAAATTAAAATCCTCCTTTAGCCCTAGAACCAAATCCCTTGAACTTTAGTCCTGGTGTTATCCCTGATAACCCTCCTAAGACTTCAGAGAAAATACTTTGTCTGGAAGGCAAGAGTCCTGGGCTGTACCCAGCTCTGGCAGGGCAGCTCAGACAAGAGTGGCTAGCGGAACCTTTCCATCCCAAATGCATCCTGCCAGGTGACTCACCCATGCAGTTAGGCTGTTGGCATCGTGAACTATTTCCCTACTTACCTGAACTGCAAGTGCACATGGGATGTGCCTGGGATTTGTTTTTCATACAGAGAAGTGAAGCAAAACCTGTGGTGTGCTAACATGGCCCCATGCTTGCATTATCCGAAGAGGTTCCTTGTGGGGACGTAGATTAATGGTTCTCTACCTCATTTGCCATATGGCTGACAGCTTGGCAAAGCCTGAGGCCTCCAGCTGTTACACACGATGGCGCAGCTGATGGCAGCATGTGGCTCGCTCTTCTCTTGCCCCCAGTCAGGCTGTTTTGAGGCTAACTGAATCTGTGTCACATGCCATCAGTTTACCACTTGGCTTGCCTAAAATGCTGTCACAGCTGCTTGTGGCTAACATCTTCCAGTTACCAATGTGAAACAGTCTCTGAGGACCCACTGATGAGCTCTGTTTCTGCCTGCGGGCGGTTTCATGAGAATGAGCAGATAAGATTGCTTTTCTCCCATTGTGCCCATTGTGATTATTCCTGAAAGGCTGGGGCTGCTTGCCTGAGTTTATAAGAATATGAATGTAAGATGGCTCTGCAGGCCACCAGTGCGTGCTCCCTCAGGATCGCTCCAGAGCACGAGTGGAGGGTTAGGATGCGTGTGCAGCTCTTTGTTTAGCATTCTCCCCTAATCATGACAGTCACGCGCTGCTTAATATCTGACATTGTTTCTGTCCCAGGTGAATCAGGATTTGCCCCTCCTCATCACTCTCAGCATATCCAATGTACTGTCACATGGTTTCTCATCCATCCACAATATGGATGCCGGGGGTGGTGGGCGAGTGGCTTTCTTCCTTCTTGCCACGGTGTGTCTGCACCTTTGTGTTCAGTTGACCAGCTTCTCCAGTGAACCAGCAGCTGGTATTGCAGATGCAGCAGTATACATCAATCGCAACATCCTTCTCTTGCCTATGTCCCTCACATTGAACACAGCAAGCCTCTACAGCTTCCTTGGAGTGTTTCAGTTTTCCAAGTTCAGTTTAGATACAAACCTAGGCTGAGTTGAATTAAGCTTTTCCAAGTGATCTAGATGGGCCTGAATCCCTCTGACCCTGTGTGCTTCTTGCCAGTCCTTGTACTCAAAAACTCTTTTTAAGATCCCAGGCTGAGCCACTAAGTCCAGCTTTTCCATCACTTCATGCTTTTCCTCATGCTTTTCCTCCTCTAACATGAAAATTCACATTTTTCTTTTTGTATGTGCTCTTTTTTGCCTTTCTTTACTTGGGTTTTGGGCATCCTGTGCAGGCAGGCTGCTATTACCAGCCTTGCTTCATCCATCAGCGGCACACAAGCAATCCTATCGCATTCAGCAGCAAGATCTGTTTCCAGTTCCCTTCTAGGATCTGGCCCTACCTTTTGTAATACTTTATAGCAACAGAAAGGTTTCATGCATCCTGGACAAGGATCTTATGCCTCAGAGCTGAAGTCTGTTAGCTCTTTGTTCCAGCTGTAAAGACAACCCCTTTTCAGCATCAGATGTAGGTGTGGCTCGTGCTCTCTGTTTCCAGCTTCTACCCTGCACCCACTACAAAAGAACAAAACAAAAGGCTTTCTGTTCTCAGATGGTTTAAGAATAAGGTGAAGTACTATATTTCTTGCAGTCATATCACTTAAAGTGATTTTGCCCTTGAGGACAGCATTACCTCACACACAACAAGAGAATGTCTGTGCGCTTAAATGTCATGAGACAAGAGTTGCTCTGCTGTAATTGCTTATGTAGCTTTCCACAGTTTTCTCTTGTTTGATCTTTTATTGGTTCTGGTATAGGGTGACTGATCATCCTTGCACAGATTTCCTTAACACAGTGGATGGTTTATTTAACACAAGGGAGAGATCTGTCACAGCAAGTGGAGCAGCCAGGTAAAACTGCTTAAAAGCCAGCACTCTTCTGCAAAGCAGCATGTTTGCAGAGCCCTGTCTCCCACTTGGCGTATTCTCATTTAACAAATATCTTAATCTCTATGGCTCTGCTTCACCTCTGCCTTGTTTGTCTTGTCTTTCCCTGGTGCAAGTTCATAAGGGCAGCAACTGCCTTCCTGTTTGTACATCAGTGCCTTCATCTCAGGCAGGGGCTCTTGACATTGCATAGCTGCACTGCAGAAGCATCATTTCCTTCAGACCACTGCTAGAGAATGGAAACACAGCTGACATCTGATTCTCCAGTTAATCTATAGGCCCCACGCTAATTACCTTTATACAGTAGGCTGCACAGCCTAAGTGCAGAAAAACAGCTTCTATCAATCCAGAGAACAGCTAATGAGAATAACCAGCCATTAACACATCAAATCAGATAATAAATGCTGGAGAGCACATCTGATGGCTCAGAGTCTCTTGTAATATGTGAGGGTTGTTTTTTTTACTTCCCAGTATAATAGCAGCCACTTCTGTGCAGCTTAGCTTCATAGGAAGTGGCTTTTATTAGGGTTATAGATCAAAGCAAAACATATAATGAGTTACAGTGGCTGGGATCAAAATTCTAGACTTAACCATCAGAATTGTCTTCTTCCAAGGCTGTGTTTCACTCTGCTGGTCAAGGAACTTAGGGCCAGCTGGGGGAAGTCTGGGGAGAATAGAGCTCTCCAAGTCCAAGCACTTTTACCAACAGACTCAGGTGTAGGGACTGGGTGAAAAGGGGCAGAAAACACGATGGTGAAGTGTGCCAGAATGCCCTCTTATGTGCTGTTTTAGCCTGACCTAACTCACATAGGATTTCTGTATGTAAAGGTTCTTTGGCATTAGTCCTTACTACAGCCAGCACAGAAACAAAAGAATTGCATTTGGAAATATGCTACCTGGAGTTAAAACTTTGGGACTGGCAATCAGAGGAGTTTTCTGAACTTCTGTTAGTTAGATATTTTGCTTGACAGTCTTAAATCTCTTCCCAATCAATTAATGTATCTCCAAAGTAGAAATTGGCAGTTGTTGAAATCACTTCTCTTTGGTGTGGGAAATAGCAGAAAATCAGCAGCCTGGAGATTGTAAATACAGAAAATAAGGACTGCTGAATGCTTTTTAAGCTGGGCAGAGTGATGAGAAGGGAATCTGCATAGGCAATGCTATCATCAGCTAGGATTTGACATTCCTCTTCCAGCTGAAGCCACCACGGGATCTTTCATGACCAATTCCCATCACCAGTGGTCTTACTCAAGTGGGTCAGGACCTTTCGGCTTCTAGCTTCACCCAAGGAAGGAGTACTGCAGCAGCGCAGAGCTGCAGGACACTCTTCTCGGGTATTTGTTCTAGCAGAGACACTTGGAAGGGAAGAGAGCTTGCTGCTGCCTCATCCAGCTGATTTGTGGAGCACAGAGCTTTTTTTCTTGCAAGTCTCTCCTAAACACAGCTGATTCCCTCTTGCACCATGTTTTCCACAGGTAAACCGCTGGGACCCTGACCATCCTCCTGCCTCAGGGCTTTTTTGGGATTTAACTTCTTCCCCCCGGTACAGCACTGAAGAGTAAGACACTGCTCATTTTGCCGTACCTTTTGTGTGCATTCACTGTAAGATAGAAGACCGCAATTCCCACCTAGGAGCAGAGCAGCACAACAGGAGCTACTGCTGGACCATTTTCCATACAAAGCCATCCTCTAAACAATTATTCTTCTTTGCAATGTACTCATGTGGCTATATTGCTTTAATAATTCACTTGGACACTGGGGTGCTGTTGATGGCATCACTATGATGCAAGTGTCTCTTCAACTCACTAAGAAAGTGTAGGTTTGCTATGGAGCCAACTTAATTGTATTCCAGCTCACGCGCTTGTGCCAGGATGGTCTTCCCTGCCAATTTTTGATGCCACTCAGAAGCAGCACATACCTGCAGCTTGCTTTCCTCACTTGCTTCATAGCGTTATTTGCTTGGCTTAGTCAAGAAGTTGACAGCAGCTGCCTCACTGAGTTTCACTGGATGGGCTGGCAGAGGCTTAAAATCCGTATGCTCATTTATTTTCATTACACAGACTGCATATGTTTATCTTTGGTGAGCTTGATGCAAAGCTAGTTGAATTTTTTGGGAGACTTTATGTTACCTTCAGTGTGTTTGGATCTATGCCCATAGGAACGTTTGTTCATTTTTGCTCCGAAGAGTGAGATACATCAGGGTTTGTTCCCTGAGGTAGAAGCTGAATTGGAAAAGAGTGATGGCTGGGAAGGAAAAGAAGGGGAATATTTTCTCTCCCACCAGAAGACATATTTTGAAATACTGGTGGATTTGTAAAGCCTGCTCTCTTGCATGGAAAGGGAGTTGGGATCCTTTCTGGGGGTAGCTATTGAGACCTGCAGTTATGAAAAACCTGCTGACAAGACTTTCAGTTATCACTAAAGTGAAAATATACCATGTACTGTATAAGAGTTGTTTTTCCTTTTGCCAAGATCTGATGCCAAAAAGAAAAATAACAGAGCAAGAAAAACTCCGTATGAAAATTACAGGAAAACAGTGTCCCTTGAAATCTGAGACCTTCATTAGTCCACATCAGGTCTTCAAGGAGTAGAGAATATCAATGAACAAGGAGAACATTTCTTTCTTTTTCTGTGGCTCTGTCTTCTAACTTATGTTTTCAAATTGCTTTGGGCCATTTCCAGACAGCCTAAATTCCACCTAAACATCTGTGCCTGCAGTGGGTTTAGTGCTTCTGCAGAGCAATTCAGAAAGCCTGAGGGAAGTGCAGACTGAGAGTGTCTTGAGTCAGACAGCAGGAAACACGAGACTTGGTGGTATTTAAGCCAGCTGAATATGCCCATTTTCTTCTGTTTGTTTTTTATAATGGCAATATCAGCTAGTGTGTTTAAATATTTATTTCTGTCCTTTCTTTTTTAGGAGATGGGCTGTGTAGGAGGAGAAGAGAATCCTTTTGCTTCTAAGGAACATAAGGTACAAATTCAACCTCTATCCGGTGGATACTGTAGGCTCCTTTCAGAAGGAAGATCTTGTGCCTATTGTCCATGAGCATTGTGGGTTCACACCATATCTCACAAGGAAGTGCGACTTCTTGTAAGTGACTACAATAACAGCAATTCAGAGACAATCATCCATTTCAGCTGCACGTTTTAAGTGATAATCAGTATTTCTACAGTAATTAGAATCTCCAATAAACCTAGTGCCGACGTACAAAGTTCTAGTTCCCAGTCAGGAGGGAAGTGGGTGGTGGTATGTCTGAGTAACCCGTTTTTGGGCTGGGTCTCTTCATCCTCCTTTGTGCGGTGCCAGGGTTTGTTGGTGTGCTGGCATACTGTGTTGCCTGGCTTTTCAGAAGGGTGATGCTGTTGACCAGTGCAGGTACAGTGTTCTGCCTGGTCTCCCACCGGCTCTCCTCAGGAGGAAAATTATGGGAAGAATGGATGTAAAACATGTTGTTTGTAAGGCCAGCGCAAATCCTCTATCAAAAATGTTTCCTTTTAGACCATAAGAATGTTCTGGCAGAGTTACTGCGGTCCTGGAGACCTAAGGGCCTTAACATTTTAGGAAAGCCCTTTTTCAGTTATCAGACAGCAACAGCCACTTTCAGTTCTCCGAGGAATTAAAAACAAGGCACCCAGTGATTTCGAGCTATGATATCTCTTCTCCTTGGGGATTGCAGCCTTCCAGGACACTGCTGGGAATAGGGAAAGAAAGGCAGGGAAAGTAAAGTGATTTGTCCAGTGGGAACAAAACCTGCCTTTTTCTAACCCCTGCTCACTTTATACCCCTCCTCTTGGGGTATAATGCCAGAAGCATACTAGCAGGTTAAAACTGTGATCACAGGGTGCTAACCTCCAGGTGGAAGTATTAAGTAAAACTCACAACACCCCTCCTCTGTCACAGAGGAAGCTATCAAAGCACACCTGCCCATAGCCAAAGGGGCGGGTGCAGTTCCATGGGGAAAAGCATTTGGTTTCTGCCAAGGCTTTTTGGAGGATTTTATCTTGCTCACAGAATAGACCCAGCCATCTTCTACTTTGCAAAAGGCACTGACTTTGCTGTCATCTTTCAAACTAAGCACGCCTTACTGCCCTCCGGGAAAGTGTATCATGGTGTGGTGGGTTGACCCTGGCTGGACACCAGGTGCCCACCAAAGCCGTGCCATGCACAACACCACCCAGTACACGTGGGCGCTGGCATCTCTCTTCCATCCCCTTTCTTTCTTCCTTGATTCCAGTCCCTGCACTCTCTCCACACTCAGGAGTCCTGGAAGGCATTAGAAACTGAGGCTCATTTCTTTCTATCTTTGCTATTTGCATGACCCTTTTCACTGCGGCATTTAAATGTCTTGAATGTATTTATCTTCCTAATACCATGCTAAAATAGGGAAGTACTGTTGTTTGGAATTTACAGATAAGTAACTGAGGCATAGAAGAATTAAGTCCTAGAACCTGGGCTGCATCAAAAGAAGCATGCCCAGCAAGTCGAGGAAGGTGATTCTGCCCCTCTACTCCACTCTGGTGAAAGCCCACCTGCAGTACTGCGTCCAGCTCTGGAGTCCTCAGCACAGGAAAGACATGGACCTGTTGGAGGGGTCCAGAGAAGGGCCGCAAAAATGATCTGAGGGATGGAACACCTCTCCTATGAGGACAGGCTCAGAGAGTTGGGGTTGTTTAGCCTGGAGAAGAGAAGGCTCCAGGAAGACCTTACTGCAGCCTTTCAGTACTTAAAGGGGGCTTATAAGAAAGATGGGGACAGACTTTTTAGTAGGGCATGTTGCAATAGGGCAAGGGGTAATGCTTTTAAACTAAAAGAAGGTAGATTTAGACTAGACTTAAGGAAGACATTTTTTATGATGAGGGTGGTGAAACGCTGGAACAGGTTGCCCAGAGAGGTGGTAGATGCCCCATCCCTGGAAACACTCAAGATCA
>JAVJGG010000024.1:27840-58411 GCA_035590195.1 Aviceda cuculoides | reverse complement strand
TACTGAACTCAAAACACAGCACTGTACCAGCTACTAGGAAGACAATTAACTCTATCCCAGCTGAAACCAGGACAAGCAGAAAAACACTTCAAGGGCTATGCTGAATCTGTAATAAACCATTTTCTTTGATACTGTAAAATCTCTGTCAAGAAAAGCAGATTTCTAAATGTCTTTAACTGCACTAGCTTATGCAATTAGAACAATGGAATAAGAAAAAATTTGATTAGAAGGGAAATAAAAGTATATGTCACTTACCAGAAACATTTAAAATATATTTAAATATGGAAAGCTGTGTCATAATCCTTCATCAGTCACTACAAATCTGAAATTCCCACCAAATGCTGATGGACGTTTTGTTTTAGTGATGACTGCACAACTCTGCCCTCCTAATGGCATGGTCAGGTCTACAATCACAGAGCCTTTACTCTAGACACCTCTAACAAATAGCTTTACCAGAGGCTAGTTTTTTCCCTCTTCACTTTTTTCTTAAGCTTCTTCCATAGTTTTGAAACTTCCAAGTCTTCCTGGTTTTATACTCAAATCTTATTAGACACAACTATATATAACTGAAGGATGAGCTAATCCTTCCTTTTGATAGAGGAAGGCATAAACCAAACCAACTGGCTGGTATGTAAAGCCAGAAAAAAAAAAATATATGTCTTTGAGTACGATTATGCATTGGAACAGACTAACATGGGACACAGCAAATTCTCTTCTAGACGTTTTTAAATCAAGACTAGATCCTTTTCTGAAAATAGGCTTTAACCAAGAAATGCATTATTGAAGGAAAGAGGATAAAGTTTAGTTGCCTCTGTTATGGAGAGGGTCAGATAAGACAATACTAATGGCGTTTTCCAGCTTTAGAATTGCTGAGTGCTTTATTGAATGAGCAAGAGAGTGAATTTTAAGTACTCAATTATTTTATATGGAAACTCCCTTGCATAATGTGGCACTGTATTTTCTCCTGCAGTACCTGATGAAATTGTTCCTTCCCAAAGATAAACAAGGCAGTATGTCAGTTTTCCACAGGCTTTTTAAAATGAGTAATGCACCACTCAAAGCAGTCTTTTTTCTGTTTATTTCTGGCACAAAAATGATGAGGACCTCTTAAGGTATTTCTAGAAAAATCACATTTTTGTAAAGTATGCATTATTTTCTGACAGCAGGATTTAAGGATAGATAGTAATTACTCTATGTATATATGTCACTGACATTTTGAAAGTTCACCTGTTGCTATAGGAGAAAAGTAGCATAATATTAATCTCATATTTTAGTAAAGAAGGAAACCTTTAAAAGCTTATGGGGGATGGATGACACAGTCACAGATATAGCTGTAACACAATTCAAAGGGTCATTCCATATTTCTAACTACACCTTTGAAGCAACCTGAGTAGGTATTTAATATTAGGCCCGCTGTTCAGGGAGCGAGCAAACTTTGAGAGGTGTATTGAAGTGTTAAAATGCAAAGAGCCTGGAGGGCTCAAGTCGTTGGGGGATGAAAATGCCACATCTTCGCACTCCTTACCATTGGTGTCCCTGGGGCTATGCTCTGACCGGAATTATAAAAATACCTTCCCCTGCTGCACAGGGTCTTTGGCTACCTTTGAGCAGTTCCCTGAATAATCTACAAAGTAGGAAGAAAAAAAGAGATGATACCATGTGGACCAGCTATTGCAGTGTTTAAAGGTACCAGAGGCAACTGTGGTGTCCAGCCCTTCCTGTGAGGACCCGTGATGTCTCCCTCCAGCCTGAGGTCCTCTCTGCAACTCCGCGTCCACGTTGCAGAAGGCAGGTGCAGAAGGGACTGACTCCGGGCCCATGGTTCGAATGCTGTCTGTCGATCTGTTGCCAGGCACTTTATGCGCCAGCAATTAGATTAGTACCCCCCTAGCAGGAAATTTTTATTGTAGCACGACCCCTCATCGGAGTACTCAAGTTTATTAGACCATGTAGCGTAAAGGGGGTGGAGGCATTTGCAAGAAGGAGACTAGCTTGTCAAAAAGAGGGAGAATTCACTTACTGAAATAAAATTTCATTGTGCAAAGAAGTTGTAGGTCTATTTGGATGTGACGTGAGTTTAAAGATGGGAAATTCCCTAAGCTTTGTTTCTTAGACAAAGTGCATTTACAGGTAGTTCCTCAAGCAGCCTGGTCCTTAGCTGCTCCTGCAGACTCTCTGGCAAGTTTTCTGCTCTTGATGTATTAAAAAAAGAAGCTTTATCATTAGTTCGGGTAATTTTTGTGATCTGTTCTTCCAAGTCCTTCTTTTTGGCCACCCTTATTGCATTTTTACATTTAATCTGCCAGAGTTTATGATCCTTTCTATTTATTCCCTTTGGACATGCCCTCAGCTTTTTTAATCTCTTTCTAATGCCTTTCCTTGCTCTGCTGCCTAACAAAGCTGGCTACCTTTTGCTGTTTCTTCAAGCCTTTCTGAAAAGGTGGTGTATACTGGCACTGCACTACTGATATGGCATCCCTCAGCAACCTCCATCTGGCTTAGTAGGAACTTAATTAAGTAGGAACTTAATTCTCATAGTTGCCCTTTTTAATTCCTTTAAAAATGCTTCCTCACTTTTGTACAGTTCCCCTTTCCGAAGCTGAGCATATCTGTAATGGATATTTTGGTCTCTATATATACTGTGCACTGCTCAGGTCCAAGTCAAGGGCTGCATTTTCTCTTATGAGTTCCTCCATGAAATGGAAGTATTTAAAAATTTGGCCCCAGTATTACATCCCACGATGATTTTAGCCCAAGGTACACAGGGATAACTGAAGACTCTACCAAATTTCTAGCCTCTACAGCCTCTGTCATCTCCCTCAGTGTGGCAGAGCAGCGCGATCACAGTGCTGGGGTGGCTGGCGGCACACCCACCTCCCTTGGGCCTGGGATTTCCTTCCACATGGGTGCTTTGCTTCTCGGCGCAATGGTCAGTTTGTTGGTGCAGTTTGAGCCAAGAAGCAAGGCTGCACTCTCAGCAGTCTGTGCCATGTGTGTCAGCTGAGGGAGCGGAGGCAAGCAACACGTTGTCATTGCTGACGAACGTGTGACAATGTGCACATCTTCCAGGATCAGCACTCGGCACGTGCTGAAACTCCAGCCTGTGCAATAAGCTCACGCAGCAGAGCTTCCAGGGAAAAAAGAGAATTGGAGTGGTCCTCCTACATAAAATATGTTTTCTATATTACTTGTTAAAAAGCCGAACTCAGGTTAAAGAACACAGCTGAGACTTTTATTCTAATAAAGGGATCCACCTAGCCTGTATTTAGTAAATGGTATTGAGCCAATGCCTCAGAAATTGTAGGCAAGATGACTAAGAAGTCTGTTTGTCCTGGCACGTGTGAGGTCACCGTTTGTGCACTGCAAACAAAGAAACGTGAGAGAAATAGGAGGTTGTCTTGTAATCACACTGAAACATTTTGGACTGGAAAAGCTTCCTTGAGGGGAAAAATGGGTTAAGTGGATGATACTTTCCAGAAAATCAGGGACAAACCCTTCTTACAGGTACAACTGCAATTCAGATGGCAGCAGGAATAACACAGGTGTAGGAAATTCAGTTCAGCATGTTATCAGCCAGAGAAGGCAAAATGAAATAAATTACCTTCATTGTATTTTTACAGTTTCCCTGAAGCATGGGAGCAGATTACGGAGTGATGGGAAGGGTGTAGTTCCTATCAGAAAGTGTGACTGTGCATTTATCTGTATTACAAACATGTGACCAACTAATGGCACACCTAAACCCACTTCTGTTTCTGCCTCCTTTACCTAATGATAGAAGGAAGTCCTAAGATGCAGTCTTACCTGCAGACCCTTATTAAGATAACAGAAAACTGTCAAATCTGATCTCAATCTTATTCCTAAAATTTCAGATCCTGAAGGATCAAGATCAAAAGCCCAAACCCAAGCTCTCAGGGTGCCCATCATATGTGTGACAAGTTTGCCTGGAAATGTGCCAGGAGACCTGTATCAATCAAGTCTGCTGTGAGGCAGTGAAGGGACCTTGCCCAAAGTTCCTGACTAATCCAGAAGCGCTTTTGTGTAGCGATGACTTTGGGTGTATTTGTATAAACGCAGGAAAGAAGTGAAGACCAGTGCAGTGTTAACATGGACAGGCTAGTTCTCAGGGCAGCTAGTCAGGTGGTAAAATGACACACAAAAATGTAAACTGAAAGTACAGCTACCACTTGCTTAAGTATCAGCAAAACTGTCCCATTTACTAGTGTTTTCAAATCTGTGTGAGGGTACCTCAGCATCAGTATCCTTACCTCGTCCCTATGAAGCTGCCACTGCTGGAGGAGCTGCCAGGTGCCCTCTCTGAAGGGGTGGATGCACAGGGATTCTTTTGCTCAGTAAATCTGAAATCTGGATCTCAATTTCATAGTTGCAAATACAATGAAAAACTATTAAAATCAAGCTGAATATTTCCCTTGACTTCTAAGTGTTCTTCAAAGCCTTATAAATTTCTACACGAAACTAGGAAGGATCCCCTGTGGCACTGCTGTGATGCGAAGGATGTCCAGGGTTTCTTGTCTCCAACTTTGGATAAACAAATTTAGCAAAGAGTAAGTCAGTCAAAAGATAAATAACCTGAACTGCAGCAAGCCAGCGTTTGTTGTGGCAACATCTGGCTGAGGTAATTGCTGCCGTTTAACTGACTTATGCACTATCTTCTTCCTCACTTGAAGAAAGAAGCTGTGTAGCTGACAAGACCCAGGCAGCTTCAGCGTACAGTAACTGGCAAAGGGAGCAAGCACAGCTATATAGAGTGCTTCCTTCTGGTGAGCACTCTCCCACAGTCCTACAGGACCAGTACAAAGTTTCATTTACCTCTCTGGTGACATTCTCCTGAATTCAGTGGAGTCTTTCACTGGGCAGCAGTAAACATGCTTCTTGAATAGCAGACATATTGTTAACTAATTCTCTCCAAGGCTGGAATATGCAGAGCATCAGCTGAACCAACATGGGAAGACTCATGGCATGGGGACGGGTTGGGTGGAAACGATCAGTTTATGGATGCTTGTTCAGGAAATAGCAATAACTCTTGTGACAGCTTGATACCGACTTTGAAAACAAAGAATGAAAATTAATTTATAACTGATAAGCAGAGAAAGCATTTAAAAACCTGGATGGGATTTTACCTGCATGACTGATCTCAGTCAAGTTTTCCAAGAAGCAAAAGCACAAGGTCATGTAGTGGCTCGACCCCACTTTATCTCCCCAACAGTGACAAATGGTGAGCCGGAAGGAAAATCACTTCAGACATGTGTAGACTTTTCCACAGCTAATCTGAAATTTTACATTTAACTGGTTTTGGAGAATGTGGAATGAAGATGCTGTAGAGAATAATGTATGCTTCAATGACTTTCCCATAACACAGCAGTAACAAATAGGTAATAAAAGTGTCACAGACATTGAAAAAATACAGAGTATCCTTTTCCTTCGTTGTGTTTTTGTCCCTAAATATAACTCGATATTGTGGCCATGATCTTTGCTTAATGGTGACCTTCAAGCTTAAAACCAAATTGGACTTGTGGCTATACATACACACACACACACACACACTTACACACACACATAAAGGTGCTCTTCCTTCTGACAGAGAAAACCTAGCAGAGGTAAAAATCCATTTTTCCCACAGGCTTTCTTGTTCAGAAATAGTAAGAATAAAATATCAAACATTTTGGCTTCACTGAGACATTTCTGGGAAGCATCAAAAATACCGTTTTCCTAGCTTCTCCCTGAAGGAGCTAGGGAATCACATCTTTAGCATAGACATCTTTACTCCGAAATGTTTTCCCAAGTATTTGCGTTCTGTTTGTTCTCAGTTATTTCTTTTTTTTTCAGTGTAAACCATTGTATATAGCCCGAATTAAGCAGTCCTTTCTCTTCTTGTATTGTCTAGCTAGTTAACCTGTGGCAGAGATGGAATTATTAGATCAGGAATTTTAGGATCCTCAATATGCATCATCTCTTCCTGGTCCTTTCAATTCTCTTCCCTGCCCCTTCCTTTTTTCCCTCCCAACCTCCTTCTCTGATATGCTTTAAACCATTCCAAGATACAAATCAATGAACAGAGTTATGGAGAAAAAAAAAGTCTGTAGTGCTTTGACTATAAATAATACTAAAGAGGTTTTTATTTCAAAGGTTTGAAACATAACAAAACTAAGGCAAAGAAAAAACGTTTTTAGGAGGGAAAAAACAATCAAGAGTTTGTCAACAGGGTGGCTCTCCTTCCTCCCACAGGAAAAAAAAAAGCCTGCAATGACTCTTCCAAGATTTTTGGTTTTAATATGATTTTGTACCAGGAAAGAACTAGTATGATTAACCTCTAAAAAGGAAGATAAGAAGATTTAAGAAGCCTTTTCTTTGAGACAAACAGTGGTCATCAGTGTAGGTACATTATGAAAGGTCCTGGCAAGATGTGTGTAGGGAGGGTTGACAGTACTTTAGCCTCTGACTTCCTCCAGGCTGGGATTTAACCCTGGAGAAAAGGGAAGAGATGTGAAAACCTTCTTCTGTGTTGCACTGCAAGTGCTTCTCAGCTCTGATCTGGCAGCTCTTCCTTTGGGCAGGATGAGTCAAAGGCTGAGGCCAGTTCTGGCAGTATTTATGGCAGAGATTTTGGGATCTTGATAGCATTCCCTAAAAGCAGATGCTATTTTGAAGGGTGAAGCACTCTAAGCCGCACAAATAA
Source organism: Aviceda cuculoides (assembly GCA_035590195.1). NCBI lineage: Eukaryota > Metazoa > Chordata > Aves > Accipitriformes > Accipitridae > Aviceda > Aviceda cuculoides. The sequence continues at coordinate 51,717 of JAVJGG010000024.1, read as the reverse complement.
ACAAGTGAATAGATGACAGAAAAAAGGAGACTCTGTATAGGAGGCTCCGTAAGGACGCTTTCCTCCTTTGGCAGAAATCAAGCCTGATGACAGCAGCATTTACAGATATTGCTCTGAGATGTCAGTAAAACCCCCCAGAAAACTGCTTGGTGTCTCTGCTGGAACCTGGAGGTGACCTGTGGGCACAGCCTTTCTGTACTTTCTTTACAGAAGGCTTAATTAACTCCAGCTGGATTTGGGGGAATCCTGAGGATTTTCTCCAGGGGACCAACCTCTTGGAGCACAAAACCTCTTACAAACACGTGGAGTTTCTGACAGCTGTATCATTATCTCACCTTTTTTGTGAAGCCAGGAGTAAAAGAGAAATTTTTTGTGCTGTATGTTTCTTCCATACACCATGCTTTTAAGTCACTCTTATACTGAAAACTTCTGTTTCCTTTCTATGCTCTTGTCCTGTACCTTGCAGTTACTGGGGTTTACCTCTGGCTTCAACAGGTGCAGATATAGTTCTTACCTGAATGGCAAAGCACATTTATTTCTGTGAAGCAGCTTTCGTACTGCTGCTTCTTCCCTGTGAGCCCACCAATGACCGTACTGGTTTTCTAATGGCCCTGTGGAGAGATAGAGACAGCATCTTTCTTTTTGTCTGAGCCCTCATACTCAAAGTCATCACTTGGTTTGACTCTGCTCACAGTGGTGTTCAGCTTTTTATTCAGAGGTCTCTCAAATGCCACTTGTATTCAGAGACTCAAAATATTCTGAACAGCAAACACTGCAGAAGCAGGGAAAGAAAAGGAAATCTTAAAAAGATGGACAGTGAGAGGTGGTATCTTGAAGTAAAACTCGCTAGGCTGAAGGCAGTAAGCTTAGTTTCAGGAGTGGAGAACCGAACCCTGCAGCCCAGCAGAAAACCCCGTTTTTCTGTAGGACTGAAAGGTGTCTGTTTTATTCTTGCAGTTCGGCATATAATCCAGTGTCACTAAGACTGGATGTTTTCTATAACTGTTGTGCCTGTGTTTTTTCATGGTGCCTAGTTTAGCTTTGAAAACATAACCACAAGTGCTACTACAAGTTTAAGAGTTTTATCGCTTGCAGGGTCAGCCAAATAGGAGTTTTCCATGTAAGGAAACCATCTTGAGATGTTGTCTTTCTCAACTACAGTCTTCTTCCAAGGCCTAGAGTTAAAGAGTTATTTGAAGTCCTACCACAAGCACATGCAAGTATGAGGCAGCATTATCTTCAAACAGCCCCTATCTTGATTATCAGCCAGATTTTCAGGCTGCTCCCTGGAGACACAGCAGGACTAACAGTAAGCAGTAGCTGTTACTTCATATCAGCTCTGCAGTATATTTCAGAAGGGGTTGTAAGGCCATGGTACAGAAAGGTTCCTAAGTCAAGAGGAAGTTGTAAGTAAACATACGAAGATGCAGTCAGTCTGCTTTAAGTGCAAAGTTCACTGTAGGGGGCTTTAGGGTCTTCTCTGTATAGACACAACAGAGGTTCAAGTTCAGATGAGTATTTGGGGAGGTTTCTAACAAGCTCTAAAGACCATGGATGAGTGGGACTATTCAGATATGACAATCCGATTTGGCCATATTTCTAACTCTGATAAAACATTTTTTGTAAATACAAAACTTTGTGCACACTGAACTCCAGTGTAATTCTTCATTTTAGAACAATTCCCTGGACAATGCAATGTAGGTAGAACAAGAACTGATAAGAAACCTCAGAGTAAATACAAGATTGTACTCCTTTCCCCACCAAACCACATAATTTATATAACGTCAGTTTTTAAAGGTTTGGTTCTATGTGACAGCTTATTCTCCATACACAAAAATACTTCATGAGCAGCATTTTGGTAGGTTTTCCCACCTGATTCAAGCTATGAATTGCTAGAAACCTTACAAGGCTGTTCTCTCAGAGCTCATTCCCACTCTGGAGCAGGCATACAAATGTTTGTGTGATTCTGCAGAATGTATACTTTAGGGATCTGAGTTCCCTGATAGAGGAAGTGAGTAATTCGGTTTGAGTTCAGTAGCAGTTACTCATATCCTGTGAGGAGACAAGTGGGAAGGGGGGAAAAAAACACAAGAAGAGGAGGATCTAAGAAAAGAGATGGGGGGGGGGGCAGCGTGGGAGATGAAATGACAATCAGTGGAGCCTCAGTGATACACAGTCCTCACTTATTCTGTCTTTTGCTGGCACAACACAGAGGAATTTGTCATAATTGTGAGAACACAAGTAGTGGGACAGTAAGATGATCCCTGACCATTATAATTTCCTTGGATATCTTTTAACATTTTCAGTAGCACATAGAATAATATGAAAATGTTGAATACAGCTTCAAGTTTGTGTTCATAGACAAATGTTATATGTAGGGGGGGTGTGTGCCTGTATACATATTTATATGCACAGAGCTATAGGAGGGGATTTGAATTTTTAGGGATAAAGCTGAAAAACATGCTTAGGAGTTAACTCATTACTTCATGCTTTACTTCAGGTTTCAACCCTGACTTACCTATGGCTTGATGGATCAAATCCAGTAATAACTGTGTGTAATACTTTACAAGAAGAGCCTTTACTATGTGCAGAAATGTGTCACTCAGGAGTCTAAAGAGCACTTGACCAGATACATTTGGACTTGCCCATTCCAGATTCAGGTACCAAAATGCTGGATTATGGAAATGGCCAACAGCCTTAGGCCACTGGTGACAACACCATGGCAGCTTCCTTTGGGGGGGCAGGAACCACCTATGTTTCTATAGTGCTCTTACTAAGGCGCTCTCTGCCCCTCCAGCAGAGGAGCTTCTCCAGCAGAGTGATAAAGGGGTTCAGTCAATGCCAAGGGAAAGCTGGGTGCATTAAAGGCAGGCTTGGATCCAGTCTCCCCTGGTGTTTGGGGATGCTAGGGTCCGGCATTTTTGTTCAAGCTTGCGTCACTGCTAAGCGTTTTACTGCATAGCGTGCATGGGCCAATAAAGCGAGCTGGATACGACAGCTCCAGCTGACACTAGCATTCTCTAAAGAAGTCTATAGGTTGGATTCAATTGATTTAGTCCCTTGCTTGGATCATTAATTTCTCCAGTATGTCTGGGGGCAGACAGGGAGCGTGATGAGAAGGCTGATCCATTGCTTCCCATCAGAGGCAGTCCAGAACACGCATAACTTGGAACAAATGGTGTTTAACTAACACATCAGGTTGTGCCCATATGTAAGTGCTGAATCAGGGCCATAAAGAAGGCTAAGTCTAATGCACTGTACTTAAAAAGCTTCCCGAAAGGTTTTGGAAACCTCCAACATCAACTGAGATTGTGTTCTTAAGAAATGAGTTCAAAATAGGTCAAGGCAGGCTTATTTTTGTGTCGTGAAAAAAGCCAGAGTTACTTTAAAAAGTTCAGCAAAGTGCTTGCCTGCTATTTAAGGAGACCGGCAATGCCACCTGGAAAATACTGTGCCTAAAATCACAGGGGACAGAGCTTCTCAATCATATTTTAAAGCGGTTTTAAATCACTGTCACCCCATAACCCACTGTGCACACAGCATCTATCCTGGCTGGGAGGGAACTACAAGCTTACAGAAACTTGGACATTCACAAGCAAATATAAGTATTTATAAGGGAGGGAAAAAAAAAAAAAAAAGGAGGAAGGATGTGGGGAGAGGGATGAAGATCAAAATTATTTTCTTACTCTCTTCTTTCTTTTTCCAAATTCCTTTGGCAAAGAATCCCCTTCCCCAAACTTTGACAATAGGCATGATAAAGCTTGCAGCTAACATGTTTCTGATCTCCTCTGGAAGCCCCTGATTACACATTCTCTCTCCTCAGACAGCAGCTCAGTTTTTTTCTGGAGAAAGCAGTGCTTACATAGCAGCATGAAGGGGTTTTGAGCAGCAGAGCCAGCTGTGAGGCAGATGGGTTTTGGGAGGACTGCTGTGCCAGGTCCTTGCAGCCAGAGAGCCTTTGAGGGAGCACAGGGAGGTGACAGGGTGAGGGTACCACTGGAGATTGGCAGACACAGAGTGTGTCAGACACCTACAGACTGGTAGAAATACATTGAAACCAGGCAAAAATGGGATGTAAAGAAAAGCTTTGCAGAGTTGGTGTAGGAAAGGCTGGGTTGAGGGGGAGCATTCATGGGTCTCTCTGCCAAGAGATTAAGGCGGTGAATCCAGTCGCCTTAGCTTAAACTCAAGTTAAAGGCAGAAGGGATGACGGGTCAAAGAGACGAGATGCAGAAAGAGTAGGTTAACAAGCAGTTGTGTGATGTCTGCAGTATTTTATTATGTTTGTCATCTATCAGTGAGTTCCTCTTCTCCCTCTGTCTCCCATCTTCTGACATTCATAATAAGTTTGCTCTAATTACATACTGCAGCTTAGAATAATTATATTCTTTTTCAGAGTGGTTGGAGAGCATTTAGAAATATTTGAGTCTGTTTCTCTTGAGTCTGTAAATAGCCTTAACCCATCAGGGTATGGCCCCAGGAGGCGTGGGACAAGCACATAATTCACTGACCAGAAGTAGAGAGTACCAGATTCTCTTCTATATAGATACCCACCCTGGTTCTTAGGCAGCATAAAATCAGCCTTAAGTGGAGAGAAGTTTTTAAAGGTTGATACAGTGACCTTAGGACTCAATAACAATACACTGCACACAATGTTCACCTTTTGTTTTCTATTAACTGTTCTTTGTTTATTTAATTAGCTACCAAATCTAGCAGCTGTTTCTAATGGCTTCCTAGTTAAAGTCTGTTACATGAGTATTTAGGTCAAGCCAGCCTACCCTTAAGAGAGACAAGAACTGTATCTATCTAACATCTGTGCCTGTGGAGTGAATCTGAGAACTCCCTGAAGTCTTTCAAATGTGATTATTCATCTCCTTGCTCAGCACCTGAAGCTATTTTTAACATTGATATGCCAAAGTAGGTATCTACAAGCCTATGTGATAAGTAAACAAAGCAGACTTGGGAATGACATAAGTCCGCAAAACCCCTGTCCCACTGCCTCTCCAAAAAGACACTAATGAAAATGCGATTACCGAGAAATGTCTGGTCAGTTTAACCATTAACACAAACTGAACTATTCAACCTTCTTAATAAAGGCAAACTTGTGGGCAGTTCCTGTGGGATGACATTTTCCTTGGCTGACATAATTCTACAATAATTTCTTGAAAATGCCACGATGAAACAAGCAACGAGACAAGTATTCTGGCCTTTCCAGACACCTGTGACTCAGCCTAGACTGCTTTTTCTTCCTCCAAATAGAGACAGTTACAGAGCTAGTTTTCTGAAAGCTGTAGCAGTGACAGAGGCACTAATACAAAAAGTAATTAAAGCATGTTGTTGACATATTCTGGTTCTCTCAACCTTTCAATTACCCAGGCTTCCCCCCCCCCCCAACCTATTCACATTTCGTAATGTTTATTTATTGTATACCTCAATCATTTGCAATATTAAGGCATGCAGGTTTTAAAAACCTGATTAAATTGTTTCACTGTTTTTGCAGTATTATTGTGCTGTCTGTGAGCTGGTGGCACGTCACTGACTGGGCAGGGCTGGGGGAGAAAATTAGCATCACCAGACAGGAAACTCTTTAAAAATACAGGTTTCATACTTTCGTCTAATGTCCAAAGCAACCTGCAGCTTTGGTCACCCTTGTGCATCTATTCCCAGTGGCAAAGGGACACACCTGCCTCATTCAACTCCCATTGAATTACAGTAGGCCCTAGTCCTTCCCTGGTCCTTTTATCCTGTCACACTGCAGGGACAGCTGGCATGTGGTGGAGACTCAGGCCCTGTCTGCATCGGGGAACTCAACTGATTTGTCGCTTGATTGGCTTGTGCCATCCTTCAACATGACATACACGTTTGCTAACCTCCCCAGTAAAAAAGGCCAGTTTTGTCCAAAGCCAATGTCATTTCATCTGGTGGCCAGCACAAAATGAAGTTGTAACATGGTTCACTGGGTAGATCTACTTAAAGCCACCGTAATGAAGGACACAATGGAAATCCCTTATGACTGCTCTGAGGCAAAATGCTGGGTTTAAATGGACAAAGAATAACACCTGTCCCTCCAGATGGGGTATCGGTACCAGAAGAATGCTTGCATTCTTCCTTCTTTGTGGATAACAAGAGCAGTTTGTTTTAAGACCTGTCTTTATAGCAATTACTTAAAAAACTAAATCGACTTACAAATTACCAAGTATACCTTTTTAATCAGGTAAACAGTATACATCTGTTAAATACAGTCAAACTAATCTCACGCCAAGATCTGTATAGGGCCTCTGGTATTTATTCCATTGTTGCCTGCCCAGTCCCTTAATATTTAATTACATTTATTTTGACTTGCCAGGGAATCATGAGATCAAGTTGACAGGACAGTCCCTTGTACGAAAACCTTATTTCAAAGAAAAAGCAAGTGGAACTATAGCAAAGCAAATAGCAGAGGTAGTCACAGCCATACTTGGTTATTTCACCTGAGTCACAGAAAATAATTCTCTGTCCCTTTACTCCAGTTCAGGATGAATGTGTCTCCTGTTGCAAGATGCTAAGCAGATATTTCACATGTAGGGACACACAATTCAACTAAATGGGCTATTCAAGAGTTTGATTATCAACAAGGGACTACTACATCCCCATTTTCTTGCTGCAATACTTTTTTCTTGCCCTTTCCATCCCACGCAGCAATTTTTTCCTTGTACATCCTAAGTCCCTAGCTAGCCCCAAAGTTTACTATGTATTATATTGATCCATTTTGACTGAGAGGATTTGAGATTTGAACTTTGGCTACTTACCTTCCAGTACAGAGTCCTAACTTCAGGATTACAGACTGTTCTGGAGTGGTGAATCTTTGCATCCCTTTTCTTGATGGAGCACTTTTACTCTGTGTATTCATTTGTGCAAGGACTGGAAGCTGTGTCTTTCCTCGTCCCCTTGGAGAGTATGAACCACATCTATGCATTCTCAATCTGCCTTTCTGGATTAATGACAATTTGAGTGATTTCAGGTGAGATGAACCACCTTTGAGAGAAAAGCCTGGCATGTGACCTCAAGGATGTTTTACAGAGTGGTGCATAGGGTATCCTCTGAAAACTATAGCAAAAGTGACCACAAACAGTTTAAACACAGTCTCTACTATAGACTCTTTTACTTCAAAATGCTGTTCTTCTAGACTAGAAAATGGACCTGAAGATTTTGAAAGAAAGGAATCCAGCTCCTGGGGACAGCCCAGGGTGGTCACAACAAGGAAGGGTGCCTCCTCACAACCAATTCTGACACATTTCTCTCCTCAGCGTAGGTTTATGGAGGGTTAAAATACCAGAACAATGTATTTCTGGCAAGTGCAACAGCTGGCTCTATTGTGTCTGGTATAGGAGTTCCTGAGTACGTCAGGAGTATGAATCATAAGTAAAAGAGAGAATTAAGAATTTTGCAGTGCAGTCCTGCACTCCCATTTTTGGGAAAGGACGTTCCCTTGACCTCAGTAGGGTATTGTAATACATCTCTGCGACAGACTGTTAACACCACAGAGGTCAGGTTTTGTGCGTAGGTTAGATCGGAAGTACCATAATAAGGACTAAACATAGGATGAAAATGAAAAGGGCTGCCAAGGTGAGCAAGACTAATTGCACACAACCACATGGTATTTAGTTCAGAAGCATCCAGTCACACAACCCCAAGCACTGAAACCACAGAACAGCATCTCGCACCACAAGGCCACAGCACCAAAGACCAAGAGCCACAAAACTAGAGTACCACAGGAAGCAAGCACAGGTAATCAAGGGCACTGTTAAGGTACCCATTCCCTATAGTAGTAAGAAGCTTGTTAGATTAAGTGCCTGGATAATCCTAAGAAATAATCCAGTTCCATGCCATAAAGAGGTAAGAAACAAATTTTAACAATCCCTGTCACTAAGACTGAGGATGATGTCTTCCTGAACTTCAATTTCAGGATCAGTCTAACCCTGAACCTGTGGTTCAAGCATACCAGTGCAGCACCAGCGAGTTTTCAAAGCAAGCCGCAGCATTCATGTACCCCACCCAGCTCTAGCTGTGTTCGTGGTTGGGTTGAAAAAAGCCATCACTTTTTGAAAAGCCATAAATCATATCATGACTTGGTCTGAAGACAGGTAAGTCTGGAAAACGTACAGTTAACTGCTGAAGTTGCCACACCTCAGTGTCAGATGTTATTGACAGAAATGAACCACAATCTCCCTTTACAAGGCAGACTACAACCTGTTTACACTTGAACTTAATTATTTGAGAAGTTATGTTATTGCAGCTTTATTCTGGCAGCAATCAAGCATAAAGAGCTGTGCAGAGTATAAGCATAATCTCTCTTACTGTGGTAAATACTATCACTTAATTACCCTAACTGATCAGATTCATTTCTGATGCTGCTCCATAGGATTCTTCCTGACACAGTTCACCTGGAATAAGTGTGGATTTTTTTACATTTTAGCCTATCAATTTACAGTTTATTCCAAAGCCCATCAAATTCAGGACTTCAGATGAGGTCAACATCCACTGTTACACAACAGACAATTATATATGACAAATATTAAATAAATAACAAGTAACATGGTTAAGGAATACTGGCATCTACAGATACCTAGCAATTTTCTTAAATCATAAGTACAAGCTCACGATACAACTTTTGCTAAAAGAAAATTGATCCCTTGCTCCCCAGCTCCACCTAAGGTTAAAACACTGCCTTTTAGCATGCCTTACCACCTGAATTCCTTCTCCTGTTAGACAGGCTGGCAGGGATTAATTACTTTTAACTGGTCAATTAAGGACCAGGTAGAAGGAACCACACAGCTGAATGTGGCTGTATACTCATTCACCTGCAGCTGCTGCAAAATACCTGCAGAGGAAGCAAGATAGGGAAACAGTCAAACACAATTGTTCTTGGCTGAGAAATAGTAATATGACAAGTAGAATTACACTTTGCATGCTTGAGCACACCAAAACAAGTCAGAGCTGCTAATTCTGCCTCATTAGAGGATTTCGCTCCCTCTAAGCACACCAGAGGCTGCCTCCACAGCTTGCTGGAGTCACACGAGGGATTCCCCTTGTTGTTGGTCAGCATAAGCAAGGGCAGGTTCCACTCTGCACTCCTTGAATGTCTGTCTGACACACTGAAAGTCTCAGGACTTTTGCAGCACCTAGGAACTTCAGCTCTTCTTCGCTAACAGTGACTACTAAAGCAGCACGGTTTGGGCTCTTGGATGCCTAAAGCAAGCTGGAACATAACACCCAGATCAACCGTAGGCACCATTTCATAGCTGGCTCCCACAGTACAAATTAAAACAGTGTAATTTTAACCAGTTGCACAATTTTACATTCAAACTCTGACTTTTGGGGAAGGAGGACCACATTGTGCATCCTTTAGGAATCCAATTCAGGTGTGACTCGGCTTCTACATTCATGAGGCTAAAGGCATGTCCACGCTGCAGCTCCAACCCTCACTGTGCTGCATGCCTACAGAAAGCCATGTAGCAGGAGTCCCATGACAGAGGAGGAGGTACCTCACCAGGAGGTCCCATGCTAGGTGGACATTATATACTCACTCACTGCCCTTAAAGTAATTTAAAATGTTTTTTCTTCTTCACTGCAGTGTTTCCCTTCCATCATTTTATACTGTGTCTCTTCCTTTGTAAATAACCCAGCAAATATACAGAGAGGCACAAGCCCCACTTTACAGTGCCTAGGACAGTTAGGATGCTTCCTTAGCTTTGCACACACATATAGTCCCACTGAAATAAAGTATCTGCTTCCTGTCCATCAAATGCCATTTGACAACAGCTGGGCAATTCTGCTGGCTTTTTTACAGCAAAAGTTGGATAAATTATTGCACCCTCACTGCATCCCTGCACAACAGAAAGCTTTCTGACAGCAGCTTACTGCAATTTTAAAATACCACGAAGTGAAAACCTCCTTTGCCAAAGCTCCCCTTTCAGTCCCAGGTTCATTAAACACATAGAGTGCTTACTGCCACATGCAGAGAGGTTTATCTAACCACAGAGTCTGAAAACTGCCCAGTTTTCAAAATTAATACTTGCTTATGCTGAGTGTTTGTTGACTTGAGCATTCAAAATAAAATGACAGGCTGTTAACAGAATCCACCCTTTTTCTGATACCTCTGGAAAGGAAGCAGAGCGAGGGAACTGTATTTTTTTTCTTTCAGAAAGACGCACTTCATTAGGTTGTGTACAGTTGTACCCTGACTGTCCTAACGTTTTTCCTTTAACATCCCTCTTCTTCAGCAGTGAAATAAAATTTGCCTTCCCCTGTTTTTCCCAACTGAAGGCACCAATCAAGCAGACAGTTACTTCTTCGTATTCATCATTCTGCAGATACCTGCGGAAGCCCCACCTCCACAATCTTAGTAGGGTCTTGGTGCAAGAGCCCTCTTCTTTTGAGCTCTTAGCTTCAAAGGTGTTGTCCTTTTTAGGAATATGGCTTCTCTCCCTTGGATCATGACTTGGGAAAACAATTATGATTTTCCTCTAGCACTTGTGGAATGTCAATTGCTTTCCCACGCAGCCACAGAATGAAGTACGTTGTTTTCTGAAAGAGGGCTTCTATTTCAGTCTTCTCTTTTTAAGTGGGCGGAGTGGAGAAAGGATGTTTTGCAGCCAAATTGCACAGTCCCTACTCAGCTACAAATTTCCACTTCACAAAATTAACTCATTTAGGCCTTCAGTGAAGTGTACAAAGCTAAAGAGACTAAATCCCAGACCCTGGTAATATTTATCATAAGTAAATATCAACTTGAAATAGATTGGGGGAAGATCCATTTGTACTGTTGTGTGCTATGCTACCTGAGTGCTACCTATAAACAGCAATTCAGAATAAACATGGTGACAGTCTAAACAGTTATAAAATAGATAGACCTTTTGTGCTTAGAGTAGGAGTTGAATGTGCTTGGCTACTTGGCTATGCTGGTTGAGTACAGCAGCAGCAAGAATATAAAACTCCTGGTCTGCTTTTTAGCTACCATGAACAAGCAAGATTTCCCACAAGGCTTTCCAAGAAACAAAAATAAACATAAAACCTGCACGTAAGCATACACAAACAGCGTGTAATAATTGTGAAGCTACACTCCTACAAAGCATGTTACACTAACTACATTAAAACAGATAAAAACTTCCGGAAGATCATTTCCACCACAGATACTGCTCATTGCAAGCACATAAAATACGACTGGCTGATGTATTTGAAGCATGAAAAAAATACCTCATTTGCAAACTTTGTCTTCAATGCCCTTTTTTGCTAGAACATAATCCTATGGGTTGGAGATAAAACGGTCCTGTCAGTCAATCAACAATTTGTTCTTAATAAAAGTCATTCAAACATTCTTCCACAGACTTGAAAGAAAAAGCTAGAATAAAACTTCTGCTCTAATCTCAGGTTTGGTGCCTGAAAATAGGGCTTTCATTATTTCTTATGTAAGACTACATAACAAGCTATATAAAACACAAATACAATTTCTTTCTTTAGAGGAGTCTGCCTTTGCCTAATAGTGAGTCAGCATCATCTGACAGATCAATTTTCTCTAAGTATAGGATGTGAATTTTGCATATCACACTCTCCAAGGGCAACTGTTGGAAACTTGGGTCACTACAGCATGGAATTTCACACCACACATAAGGTCACCTCAATGGCCAACCAGTGCAGAGACCTACATCACAAAATCTCATCAATAAGAATGAGGCTGATACCAGATATCTTAAGTTTTCTGTCCTCCAGATCTGCCTTTCTAGAAAGGGGACAACAACATTCCTTAATACTTCCTTGGTTCTTTCTGAAACCATTAATGTGTCCAGTACCCACAGGATCCTTCAGGTCAGAAGGGACCTCCAGAGGTGTCTAGTTCAACCTCCTGCTCAAAGGTGGGTCAGCTATGTGGTCAGTTGAGGTTGCTCAGAGCTTTATCCAGCCAAGTCGTGAAAAACCTTCCAGGATTTCCAGCTTCTGAGGACCATGTTCTAAAATTTAATTGTCCTAATGTTGAAAAAGCTTTTACTTGTGACCAGTCTGAACCTCTGCTGCTTCAATTTATGTCCACCATCCATCATTCTTCTGCCATGCACCACTGTGAAGAGCCTGGCCCCGTCCTCTCTGTAACCTTCCCATAGGTATGGGCAGGCTGCTGTTAGGTGCCCCCAAAACCATCTCTTCTCCCAGCCTAGCTCCTTCAGCCTCTCCTCAAGGGGGAGATGCTCCAGCCCATGCCGTTGTGGTGGCCGCCTGCTGAACTTACAGTTTATCAACATCTTTCCGATGTTGGGGGCCCAAAACTGTGCAGAGTGTTCCAGATGCAGTCTAACACATGCTGAGCAGAGGGAAGTAATCACCTTCCTCGATCTGCTGGCTGTGATCCCACCAATACAGCCCAGGATGCTGTTGGCCTTTTTTATTGCCAGGGCCAGCTGCTGGCTCACGTTCGGCCTGCTGTCTGCCAAGACCCCTAGGTCCATTTGAGCAGAGCTGCTCCCCAGCCAGGCAGTCTCTGGCCTGTAATGTTGCAAACTCCCCACATCCTTTGATATCAATTCTGTGGGGATGGACAGGACACCCTCCCAATGCCACACACAACAGAAGCTCCCAGATATCCACAGATCATCTGCAACAGCAAGCCAGGATTAACTTCATGAAGACATGAAGCTAAAATATTGTTAATGCACTTTTTCCAGTATCTATAAAAACAAGCGTACAAATTCCTCCCTATTCTTGTATCTGAAAGTGAGAACAGCTGCTGCAAGATGTTCCTTTCCTCTGAGCATGGTTGTTTATCGTAAAGAATACTAGGCTTTGATCAGCGACTTATATTTACTAAATTGATTACAACATCTTTGCCAGTGGGCTATATGGATTCTCAGGATGAGATACTCCTGCTCATTTGAAGCGGTTGAGATTGTTTTTCAATGGAACTTTCCATTATGCTCTTCGCTATCTTTCTTCAAATCACAGTTTGTTCACCGGGCAGTACTCCTTGTTCAGTATAATATGCAGAACCATTTTATATTTTGCTCAACACTTTTGTTTTCTTCCCATGATGCTTTACCTCCATTTATTCTCTTGTCTCAACCAAAGCTTCCTTTTACATCTCTCTCGAATGTAACCTGGTATGTTTGTTAGAAGCTGTTATGTAGGTTTTTTTTCTCGCTCACCCTCCCTCTCTTCAGTATTAAAAGTTTGGAGGCAGTCAAGACTTCTCAAGGAAGATAAAATGCCTTTCTTGAAAGGCATTTGCCTCCCCTCCTCCTTTTTTTTTATTTGTACTGGAAGTTGATGTGCTAAATAGTACAGACAGTCATCTTGCACGCCCTGCAATTCTTGCACAAGTACCCCCTTAAGGAGATCACTACCATTACATGCTGCTTTTTAAACAGAGATGTTTAAACCCCAACAACAGGGGCTGGACAAATCAGCACATCTATGATTAAGGGGAAAGGAATCCACATCTCCAAGCCCCAGTCTAATGCTCTGTCCATTAGACAGCTGTAGCAAATTGGCATTCTTCCCCCTTCTTTGTCTCAGACCCCAACAAAAGATATACAACCTTACTGGCTGAGTTGCAGACTGTAAAAGAGTAGGTAAAGATTTACAACAGCTAGTCCAGCAACACAACATACAAGAACTAGTGAGGTCATGCATCTTACAGTACTACTCACTCACCAAAACATTACATTACATTATTTCTCAAGGAAAAAAAGAGCGATTTTGGCTCTCTTGCTTTACTATGTTACTTGTTTTTAACTGTATCACAAACTGCATCTCTATTAAATTGGCAATATTCACTAAACTAGACAAAGGTAAAGTACCTGAGAAACCAAACATACTTACTAGGGAGCTTATACCTCTGGTTAAGGTTTACTTCTAAGTGTGATTAACTGCTTGATACCGATACACATTTTAACATAAAGTGGGCTAGCATATTCAAATAAACAGCAACTAAAAGAAAAAGCTTCTACAGTTAGGCAGTACCAGGCTGCAGAAATACAGCGATTTCCAAGTACAAAAATTAGAAAGTTATTAAATGAAAAAAATTGGATTGTTACTGAAGATGTACACCATCTCCCACAGCAAAAGCTTCCAAGTTAATAAGTTTGACGTGATGCACATGTTAAGCTATACCAGGGAGTCTACTATGAGGATCTAACCCCTTTTCCAGCAACATACAAATCTCAAATTAAGACACCTCAATACAAAACAAACAAACAAAAATCCACAAGCAAAGCCCAAACATTTCACACTAAGTTTTCTAAGTCCACTAGTATAAAAAGCAAACAAACAACAACAAAAAAAATCCACCCCACCCCCCAAACAACTTGAGATGCACTGGATGCAGTTTTTCTAGAAAAAACAAAACCGAAAACAGGCCCCATGACTGACTTCAAATGAAAATCTGGCCCCTCAAGCCTCCCCAGGACATAGGCATATTTAGACAGCTTAGTAAATTGCCACAGCCCAGTTATTCTTGAAAAAGATCCCATTACAGAACTGGGACTGTGCTGTAGCTTGTTAACCTCCACAACTGTTTTTCCTTCTGTAGAATCTGGATAGTACAAGAGCCTCACAATAGCAGATTAAAGTTATGACTACAGATATGCAAAATTTGACAAAATAATATTAAATATTTAATTAAATACCAGTCTGATGAAATACTTCAGTTTTAGTATTTGTAACAGGTAGGAACAGCTTTGTATTTTTTAATCCTCAAAACAGGCTGTATACAAGATGTATCCTGTGCCACATTATACTCTTCCTTTCACAGGTGCAGTCTAGTGAGTGGCTGCATCTAATTCCTTAAGAATCAGCATGCTAAAGACATATTTGGATTGCTCTTACCTGTCTATATGCAAGAGCAACATGTGTAACTTTCAAGTTAATAACAGTATATTCGATAGAGAATCACAGAGTTGTTTAGGTTGGAAAAGACCTTTAAGATCATCGAGTCCCAACTGTCAACCCAACACCACCATGCCAACCATATATAGAAGTAGGTAGGTTTGATCAGATGAGCAGATGTTATGTGGCAATAAACAGCATCCTACAGTAATGCAAGGCTGCTAACTCAAAAAAACCACCAGAAAATGACTAACAGGTCATCTCCAAGTTCACGCACTGAACCCTACATTATCTGGTGTTGTTTTTCTTTTTTTTCAAATATAAAGAGATGCCGGTATTTCTACAGTCCTAAGAGGAGGAGCAAAAATTTATTCAGTGATTCAATCTGTGAAGATAAAAACAAACAACTCTCTACAGCACATTGGGGATGACACGCCTCTTGCTGCTTACAATCACAGCATTCATGGTGGCAGCCACCACTTACACTGAAAAGCAACATTACTTAATAAGTTACTTTCAGTTTCCTCATCGCTAATTTCTTCCCAGTCTTCCAATGCTTCCTCATTACTGTCTGCCTTAGAGGCATTCATCAGTTGCCACGAGAATGCAGAATATTCAGCAGAAGCAGAGAAATGGCATGAATAAGTAAGAGTAAGCTTGTCAGTGGCAGTAACGGAGTTGAAGACCCATTTATGAATTACGAACAATACTAAACGCCAGTATCAGATACCTGCAGATTTATTTTTTTTTAAATGAGATGCCAATAGCAAGAACACTTACTCTGCAAACATTAAAAGTTTACTTATCCCTTTACTTGCTCTGTAAAGGGTGGTAAACCAGCCAAGTAGTAATACAAATGTTTAATTACCATTTCTGTTAATTAAAACAGATGGCCACCACTGTATTCACATCACTGTCTAGCACTGTCTCCATGGAACTCTGGCAAATTCAAGTGTGTCTGTGTCTGAGCCTTACCAAAAATACAAGAACATCATAAAAGTTTGAAATTAGGAGTGAGCAAATTACACAAATACTCAATATATTTTCCTTCTGAATTCCCTTTAGGGACTAAGGCCTGCGTAATGAAGATAACAAATCAGACTGAAATCAGACATATTTATGAACACAAAAGAAAGCTCTGAAATTAGCATTTTAAATCAAGGAAACATACATCAGGACACAATTCTAGAACACAACCACCTATTCTACAGTAGAAGCGTTTCTTGCACAAAACTTGCAGTTTGAGCTTTGATAAAAGACGTCGTTACCAACAATCGGAGCACACGAGTCCCATAAGAGCCAGGCTGGGTGTCAAGAGCTCCCCGTTGGAACTGAGCTGTGTTTCCAACACGACTTGCCACCAGTGGGTTTCGCAGGGGTGCGCTGCCGCCTGGTGCTACGAGTCTGGAAGGAGCTGGCTATGTGTACCGCTCCTCGTCTTCAGCTGTGACTGGGCGATATCTGCCAGGGCACTCTGTATCTTTTCCAGCAGCATATCCCCACGATAAACCACCTCTTCCAGACGGGCAGCTGCTTCGTGGTTTTCTTCTTCTAATTGATACAGACTAGCAGTCTTTAAAATAAAAGGGAGAAAAGTACGGATCTTCAAATATAATACAAAATTTACTTTGCTACTAAAGGATGCCAATGGAACAGTTAGCGTTCCCTTGAAAAGAGAAAGATTCTCTCTTTAGCCTCTGAATTACACACCAGCAACTCCAAAGCAACTCGTTATTAGGTTGCAGCCTAAAACAGTGCACATCCCCATGGAGTAAACACAACTGCCCCCCCAAATAGAGATGTTAGCTTCTTTCATATTACGACTCTTGGCTCAGTACAGCTTTTCTTGATGAGAAGTGAGTATTTATACCCCTCCCCACTCCCTTACTGAAAGGTGCTCAGCAAGATGTAAGCATAACTTACTTAAACCTTTCCATTAAATAGCATATTTCAGATTAAACTGTATTATGTAACCTTTTTTTCTTCAGTATTGTTTCAGAACCAACCTGCTTTTCAGTTAGACAAAATTTAATGAAATAAACCATTTTAACTTAAAAATATTTTAATATTATTTTAAAATATTTACCAAATTTAAAACTACTAAAACTTGTTCTAACAGGATAACAGAAAAAACAAAATCGTTTCAATCTTATATTTTTTAAAGCAGTTATACAGGTCCTTAAGAAGTCACGCTTAAACTAACTGGCAAATTCTATCCACATATTCACTTTCTGTTCTGCAACACTGATGTCTTCAGTGAAGGTCAATATATGCATTAAGGACTTGATAGTTCTTGGAGGAAGGGTCAGAGAAGGAAGATGGCAAAAGGTACAAGTCTGAAATTTAGAATCCAGCTCAATTACTTCAGACTCGGTTGATAAATATTTGACTGCAGGTAAGCCATAGATTTGAGTAGAATATGTACTGCCAACTTCACCACAAGGGAACTCAAAAGGGACGGGTAAATTGCGTTGGGCATTAGTGTAGCACAGCCCCTTTTAAGACAAGCCTCATATTTGAAACATATACCAAGACAACCTTAATTTAAAAAAAAAGAAATAGAAAAAAATATCAGTCTGAGTATATATCTCTATTAGCCAAGTATCTATCCACCACTTCTCAACATAACCTCTACTGCATATTTCAATGTTTGAAGCACCTTCAAAACAGGTTTTTTTAAATAATGGCAGAGTATTTATCTTTAATACTCCATCAAATTAAACAACAGAAAATAAAAATCAAAACTAGAATCAGTAAGCTAACTTACCTCAAAACCACACCAAACAAAAAACACCAGAAATTCTTGTGAAACGAGCAAGAAACTGTCCCGAAAGCATGCCCTTACTGGCTAACTAACTTCTCTTTCTGGAGCACCTTACTTTCCCTGCATTAGACCCTACTCAATCATGGAAGAAGCCTGTAATTTGTCTGCAGCAGGAAAGCTGTCTTCTTCTATTAAATACACAGTTACATGAAATTATGCTGGTGTTAATGGGCCCAATTAGTATGTTCAGCAATTACTGTGACTAGCAACGTTTCCAAATTTAACCTCCTCTGTTTAAAACCAAATGTGATGTCACTGTCAAGTCATTTGTATTTGGCCCAGCAGGCACCTCTACTATTAGTCTTTTGTAAAATGCCTTTGAATAGTTACAGATTATCAGCCCAGGTGTAAAATCTTCAGGTGATCTTAAAGCAGTTCCAGGGTTCTCAAAGAAACAGCACTCTTTGCAACCTTGTTGCATTCTAAAAAGAAAACACTTGATGTAAATCTAGCAGTTAAGAGTCCAAACAACAACAAAAAAATGCTGCTGTTTAATAGGCAAGATCTGTAGAAATAACAGCAGAAAAACCCCAACCCAACCCCCAACACAGTGGCATTCTTTGAATCGTGGGTCCAAGGCATGTTTTGGAAGCGAGAAGCAGCCAAGTATTGTGAGAGAACTCACGAGCCGTTCGCAGCAGTTCAGCTCCTGTGCGGCAGGGAACGGAGGCTCTGACACTGGCGGCACCTGCCAATAGCTGCCTGGCCAGTAGCTGCTTTCCATTCCCAAGCTCCTCCTAGAGCACCTCTGGTCTAAAGAGCAAAGGAGCAAGAAACAAAAGCACCAAGTTTGGCTGGCCCAAAGAAGGACACGCTGTTACTGAAAAGCGAAAGAACTGTTTTATGACAGAGCTGGAGAACTTAAAGGATACCCTGCAAACCCTGTAACAACCAGAAACACTATGGAAGAACACAAGGCTTCAGTAAAGTGTTGGCCCTGCAGCTACAAAATGAAACGCGCTCCTAATGAGTGAGAGAATGAGAAAGATTACCCAAGGGGAAAAAAACCACACCCCCCCCAGCACATCAGTACTGTTGCATCTGTTGTATTAATATCTGAACAGCTGGGGGAAAAAAAAAAGGGGTAGCAGTTTCCAATATTGTGGTGTTATGATAAAAAGCACTTTTTATTTAAACATTCTAACAGAAAACGAAGTTTAAAACATTCTCACTGTGTATAACCTTATTTAGAACTAAATACAAGTTCAGTTTTCCACTAAGCCTATAAAGTACTCACAAGCTACCCTCATGAAAAATTCAGGCTTGTATTAAAATAATTTTCCAAGACCACCTAGAGAGTAAAAAATGTGTTTTAAAAAAGGAAGAAGCTTGCCTTCAGTTATGTTTTGGTATTTTAATTAAGAACACTCTTACCTGCAAAGCTGCTGTCGATTCTTCACTAGGCAGGGAATCTATTAGAACATCAATATCTTTTGCAGTTCGTGCAATCAATGCTGCGAACAGTTGGGCGTACTCTTTAAAAAAGAAAAGCCAGCCTACTCAGTACATTATTAGAAATAAGTACAATTCTGTATACACAACACAGAAAATTCTACAGACTTGAAGTCTGCAGGTGTTAAAAATTCTCCTGCTTGAAGAAAACAACAGTATCATAACTGATGGGAACTCAACCATGTTAGATGAAGGTAGTTTGATTCCAATCCTAGATTAAACAAGGTAACTGGTTATACAAAGGGCTGGGCTTTGTACAAATGAGAAGATAGCTAGAACTCCATCACAGTTAGACAATTAAGAAATTACTAATACCAGTATTAAGTTTCCTAGTCACTACATTACGTATTGAGAAGTAGCTAGAAACTCATTTAACTTTTCAATCCTTGCCTCGAAATCTGCCACTAGACAAAAAAAGAACACTAGAAATGACATAAAAATAGTGATTCAAATAGATGGATTATTTAAATCATGTTAAGCAACAGATCATTAGTGAAAGAATT
This sequence comes from Aviceda cuculoides, assembly GCA_035590195.1. Taxonomy (NCBI): domain Eukaryota; kingdom Metazoa; phylum Chordata; class Aves; order Accipitriformes; family Accipitridae; genus Aviceda; species Aviceda cuculoides. The sequence continues at coordinate 32,085 of JAVJGG010000024.1, read as the reverse complement.
TTAGGGTTTTTTTAATTAAAAAAAAAAAAAAATTCCTATTCAGCCACAGAAAAAGTTAAACTGCCCCTGAGAAATGGAAAAGGATTGGAAGGTTATAACAGACCTTAATTTAGCTGCTGTATCATTGAAAGAACTTTTCGTAAGAGGCACCATAAGCCAGAAACAAAACCTTTCCATATGGAATTGCATACATTCAATCTGAATTAAGTTCATTAGTATCGCTAAAATATTGTAACAGCCCATTTCAATTTATAATTTAAGATCTTATGCATTTGTTTATATTGCTTGGTTCATGAATGATTTGTGGAAGCACAAGGGAAAATACTTTCTAATGCCAAAAATCTATAGAAGAGATTGACATTCTCAAAGGTACACTTGACTTTAACTTAAAAAAAAACCAAAAACCAAAAACCAAACAAACACCAAACAAAACCAATATATCCATTTAAAGCTTATTTGGGGTCACCACAGAATTTACCGGTAAAGAGTTTTAAGGCCTTCTTATTAAGACTTTAAAGACACACAACTGGTAGTTTTGTTCTCCCTCATCAGCATTGCTAATGTGACTATATTCTTTTACTGAAGTCACTATATTCAGAAGTTTAAGAAGAAACAAATCAAAAGATAAGTCAGTCATGACCTACCATTTTAGGACCTTAACAAAGCCTCTAGGCTCCTGGCACCACACTGATGCCGGCACCTGGGACAGCAACAGGTAAGATGAGGAAGGAAACAAGCCTTTCAGCTGGTTCTTCCAGCTAATTCCAGTATCAGAATGCAAACCACCACAGACCAATAAAGAACTAGTATTCAACTGTCCTAGAAAACGCATAACTGTGCTCCAAACCAGTCTCCCCGACATCCTAACAGACAAACCTAATCTGATACAAAATATATGTAAAATTTTCTCAGGGAGGTGGGGTGAGAAAAGAACTGAAAAATTCAGGATTAGAATAACATGGTTATTTAAATACTAATCTGAAGTACTCAAATCAGAGAGAACTTTTAGTTCACTTGCCAATTTCAGTGTCTTAGATCAGTTTCTCTTCTCTCAGAAAAACCCCAACCAAACCCCCCCAAAACAAAGCAGCCAACAACAAAACCACAAATGCCAATGGGGAGACTCAATGTGATGTTATTCCTTGATTAATTACATAGGCAGATGATACACAGAGAAACACAAATAATTAAAAGTTTATGACATGGAGAATTTTAAACTCATAAAACTAACACTAATTCTTTCTAAAAAGACTTCTTGGGAGTAATGGACAACTCATTTACAACCTCTTCCAGCAGTCCTATTAAAATGCTTTTTATCTGTAGAGCTACTGTCTCTGCAAAGAAACAAGCACAAGAAATATATCACGATGTTTACTTAACACTTAGAATTACTTTTCCGCTATCACAATCTTATGCAGCAAGTGCAGCTGGCATCAATTTATGACCTAACTTCAGTCACTCCACCAGTTGCTGGTGGAACTGTTGGCTGAACTCTGTGAAATAGAGTACAGATTTTGTATTACAGAACGTACGATACCAGAACACGCTGACATTTTGTTAGAAGATGCAGAAAGAAAGACTTGCCTTCTGTTGGGTTAGCAGGCTGATCTTTGTTTATTGCTGTCTGAATGTTGCTGAAAGAGGCTGGGGGGCCACACTGCTGCAACACTCCGATGGCATTGCAGAACTGGTCTGCAAGCTGCAAGCAGCAAAGAGATCGTTAATTTATTTTGCTCCTGAAGCTATTTCGATTTTATTTTGCATCCCAGCGGACCCCACGCAGCAGCCCACCCGGCGCTAGGTGGGAGCACACACCCCCCCCCAGCCCGTGGCGATACCCCCCCTACCCGGGGGCTGCCAGCCCTCGGGGCTGCGAGCAGCAGACGGCAGGGAGAGGGATCGCACCCCCTCGCATAGGCAACGGCCGACGACGGCAGAGGCCGCGGGGGCAGAAGGGGACGTGGCCCAGGCCCAGGCCCAGCCCCAGCCTCCCCTCCCCGCCGGTAAGAAGAACGACGGGCGTCGGGGGAGAGAAGAGCGCAGCGCCCCCCTCACCGAGTTCACCGCGTCCTGCAGCTGCGTCAGCCGATCCGCCATGGCGCCGGCGCCGCCGCCACCGCCGCCCACCTGACCGAGCGCGCAGCAACCAGCGCGGCCAATAGGGCGCCTGGGCGTTGGGTGGGCGGAGGAGGGACGGGGCGCAGGTTTCCTTCCGCTGCGTCAGGACGGGCCTGGCGCGTCCCCTGCAGGCCAGGAGGAGGCCCGGTCCCACCCCGGATCAGGCGGTGGGGCCGTGGGCGGCGGCGGCAAGGGCAAGGGCAGGGGCAAGGGCAGGGGCAAGGGCAAGGGCAGCGGCAGCGGCAGCGGCAGCAGCGGGCAGCCCCGCGCCGTTTCAGAGCCACAGGAAACCACTCTCTGACACTGTTTGCTTTCTCGCCTGCCGTTGAGAACCAAATTCCCGTGTTACCCTAATTCCTGCGTGACCAGCGGTAAAAGGCCGGTGTGCCACGGAGGGCACAGCTGTTGCCCTACGACAGTCGATCTGCCGCTGGCTGAAAGTGGCACCACCACTCAGACGGTCCGCTCCAGCTCTGAGCTGAGCCGGCATCACACCTAGTGGATGGGGAGCAGTGAAGGGCCAGGAGTGTAGTGTCCTCAACGATCCGGCCTAAAGCCAGCAAAAGCCCTCTGTGCCCCTGGGCTGGAGAATAAATATCGATTTGTGCCCATCAGTAGGTGTCCGGTGTTTAGCTGATGGTCATTCAGCACTTAAACCCCTTCTTTCTTACCTCCGAAAGCTGGGTACATCAGCCTTCCCCCAGCCAGGGACCTCCCCTGATCACTGAGGGGGTTTCACAGCTGGCAGGTGGCCTTGGGAGGGCCAGGCTGAGCATTAGGAAACACCAGCAGCATGAGGCAGGTGGGATGGGACACCCAGGGAGGCTGTGCGCTCGCTGCCCTCACGGGTCTTCAGGTGAGGCAACACAAAACCATGGCTGACCTGTTCTAGCGTCGGCCATAGTCCAGCTTAGAGGGGCAGGTGGGCTGGAGACCTCCAGGAGTTTCTTCTGGCTAACTTGTCAGTGATGCATGTGGGTGCCATGAGACTCTTTTGTCACTTACAGCTCCCCTCTTTGCCATGGAACAAACTAATCCGACAAAGGTGGTTTTCCCAATGCCATGGCTGGGGTTAGGATTTTGTTGGCCTGCGCATGTGAACTGGGATGTGGGGTTCCTTCATGCTCCTCTGTTAAAAAGCCAAGTCACAAACTACTGCACCGTAGACCAAAACCTACCATGCATTTTTAAGGGGTTTACAACTTTTATTGAAGTCAAGAGGTTCTTTCTTGGATTTCCATGAACAGGATCTATGCTGGACTGAGCCTGGAATAAGTGAGGCTCATGACACAAGACAAGCCTCTCGCAGGCACTGTTTGCTTATGGCTGAAAGCCATAGGTGAGCAGTTTGAATGCTGAGCTGTGAATGAAGAGTGACTGAGGTCTCACTCAGAGAGGGTCAACTATGACAGTAGCAAACAGTAAACAGACTTTTAATATCTCATGGATTTTGACTTACAGGAACTTTGTTTAGCAGAACAGAAATAACCTCAGCAAAGTAGATAACCTGACTGAGAAAGGCTGCCTTCCTAAGCACAGTAGGCAAAGGCAAGGAGAAAGTACAGCCATTTTTCTGAAATATCTATAAATATGCATCAGCACTCATCTCCGTGTTCTTCTTACACCAGACTGACAGCTTCCTTTTGCATTTTAACTGGAAGCCAGATCAAAGCAAGCTGGGGAAAAAGTAAATGCAATAGGGGTGATCCTACAAGGCTTTTCAGAGCCTAGGTTATGACACAAATTCATAAACGAGGCCTAAATAACAAACTGAAAACACCCCCCCCCGCAAAAAGAGACTTTTGATTTGCTTTCTGTTTTCTCCCGTCACGTGCCCATGAATCATCTTCGCAGCCAGAGGCACCTCAAACACGCTCTAGCGAGCCTCTGAGGCCTAGCAGCCTTTCTTGCCGCTGTTTATAAGGTGAAAACAAACGGCAGCCGCATTAAAAACTAAAGAACCAACCAAACAACCCCCCGCCCAAAAAAACCCCAACCCTCCCCACTTCGACCCGGAGACCTTCCCAAGCCCCTCACCCGCCCCAGTAACTGCCACACGGCCGGCAGAGGCGGCTTTGGGAGGATAAAAGCTGTTGGGGGGGGCGGTTGGAGCCGTTACCTCGGGCT
>JAVJGG010000024.1:11626-21739 GCA_035590195.1 Aviceda cuculoides | reverse complement strand
TTATCTCGACCCACAAGCCCTTTGTTATATTTTCTCTCCCCTGTCCAGCTGAGGAGGGGGAGTGATAGAACGGCTTTTGGTGGGCACCTGGCATCCAGCCAGGGTCAACCCATCACAGTTGTGCTCATCATAAGAAGAAATGGTCTTGGTTGTGTCTTGGAAAAATTAGTCAGATTTTTAGATACAGAAATCGGGGTCCAACAGTCCTAATAATTAAGAATAGTGTGGGAGCAAAAGACATATGTGAAATAGCTGAAAGTGGGTAAGTGTACATGTGTAAACTACAGATTTGACTGTTATAGAAGTTGGCTCCAACACCTATGGTCCATGGGAATTCACTCAGGAAGTCTTAACAAGTATTGTGCAAGCTGGTTGGCTAATACTTGCCTGTATTTGCCAAAGAGCAAGTAGTCCTCAGTATCCTCTCTTACTTCACTGAATGTTACTTGCTGTTGATTGCACTAGCTAGGCAGCTGCAGCTAGTGTCTGTTGCTGATGAGCTCAGCAGTATCAAATACTGAGCTCATGGCAGGAAGTCCTGCCTCACGTGCTTAGGTGAGTGCCAGGCTGCATGGTGGCCTGTATCTCTAGCTGTATCTGTTCTTGTAGGTATAGCTCTGTGTACAATAGTCTCTGAAAACTTAATATAGCTTACAGGATGAGAGTAGCATAAAACGACATCTTGCTCTGTTCCTAGCTGACTAATATTGGGCTACTGGAAGCTTCCAGGCTCCCGTTGATAATTGCTTCCCTCTGGACAAAAAAAAAAAAAGTGTCTTCCTTTTTTGTAATGCAGGTCTTCTTGAGCTCTCCTTGGGAAAATTCAGAAATGTGCTGCTTAACAAGACCAATCCAGTGGAAGCTGTAATCAGGAACATTGCAAGCAATGTGACTGTTGTTATTTTTCAAGTACATGCCCAGCAAAGTAGTGTGGTGATATCCTTTGATAAGGTATGGTAACAGTGTCACTTCTGTCTTGAAGGTCTTTTCCAACCTAAATGATTCTATGATTAAGTGCTACTTTTTTTCAACAAAGAAGTTGGCTCAGAGACATGTAGGAATATAGAACTGAAGCTATATAAATAATACAGTTATCTTACCTGCATGGCTCTTGGACAGTATTATTTGAGCTTCAGAAATCCTTTCTTGTACTTGTATGTCATAGCTGCTATTTTGCAGGACTGAATGCTAAAGGAATTTCAGAGCTGGCTTGAAAATGTTTCAAGGCTTTTTGTCCTTGGTGGTAGTGGTGCTTTTGACATGTGACTGCTGACTACTATCCATCAGCTTGTCAAATTAAAAACAGATTCATAAGTATATGCCAGATACCTTATACACTAAACATGATCACTTTGGGATGTTTAGTTGTCAGATGTGACTTGGATCTAGCCTACAGACTAGACGATGTCTTGTTACCCCAGCTCCTTGTCCTGAATCTAAAGTATCCTTTGGTGGCACATGGAAAAATTGCTCCTTAGTACTCCAGTGAAGGCTGCTACTTCTAGCCAACAATATAAGTATTCCTACTGCTATACACTAGCCTCGGTTTGTCATTACTGGGATTCAGTCTAAAATCCTGATTTTTATTTATTTATTATTTTTTTATGGCGCCATGGGACTCTTAAGTGGTATTTGAGCAGAACATAGACTAATCTGAAGTTAGTAGATGGAGATCTGACAGCTGCCATCTAGTTTTCCTCTCCCCATCAGTGTTTCCCAAATGAGAATATACGGAGTGCCAAGAAGTATTCTGGGAAGGTGAGGAGATGAATAACCTGTAACACAAGTCACCCCGCTCAGTCATCTTTGTGCTGGTGAAATAGCCAGGATTACAGGGCTAAGACATTACTGTTACACCTATTCAGTCTTTGATTACTGCTGGGAGAATTTTCTTCTGTCAGTTCAGACCCTCTTTGCATTCATGGGCCTTACCAGGCCAGGGACAGCAATGCATAAATATAGCTATAGTTCTTTTAGGGCTGGCCTGCCTCTAGAAATATGAAGCTGAGCCAGACTTTAAAGTCTGCCAGGTCCAAAGTGCTTCCTTACAGTGTTGCCTCAGATAACTGTGGCCCTCTTGGACAAAAGCATATCTTCTGTGCTGAAAAATAGATTCAACCGCAGGTCAGTTGGTTGTTCTAGCCATGTGAGTGTGATATTGCCATTGCTGCCTGATCTTTCCTCAAGACTCCTGGTTCTGAAAAGGATGGTGCCGGTGGGCATTAGATCAATAGCTGACCTGGCCCCAAGCACTTGTCTGGCATGGCTGGTATTAAGCCAGCTGTCATACAATCATCTCCATTCTGGTGGAGATAGTGAGGTGCTTCTGCACTTTGCTTCCCAGAATGCACTTTAGTGTTATCTCACAAATTTTTGTGAGGGATATTCCAATCCTTTTACACCTTCACTAGTGAATACATTGCTATGCAGCAGTAGACTTTGACTAGCTAGATTTCTCTGCAACTTGCTTGTGATTAACTATTTAGTAGTCTCAAACTTGTCACTTGGGTTTTTGAGCCTGAGCTGGGCAGTGTGTGGTGTCAGAGGCCACTCCCTTTTTTCCATCTTCCTTTTTTACCAGCTAGCTAAGGGCTGAATGCCTCATCTGTGGCAACTGGCACTGAAATGTGTGCCCTGCAGGTTTGTGGCAGGAATGTGACTCTTGTGCAATACACCAAGCTGTGGTAAAAATCTTCTCAATTTGTTTCTGTCCAGAATCCATCTGTGAACAGCTCAGGAACTGGAGTAGACAAAGGACTCGTTTCCATTCTTCGGCCTCAACAGAGCGTATGCACATGGTACCTTCGGTCACTGGATGCTAGCCAGGTGCTCAGCACAGCTATCTCTATTCCCTATATGGAGAAAGGTATGTTCTTATTACTTGTTAAGGGATGCCAGCTCTGCTTATTACAAGTTAAATCTGAAGTGTTGATGTTTCGGAGGTAATAGTCTTGCATGGTGCAAACATATGATGGAGATGCCAGAAATTCTTTTGAAATGGGCTGAAAAAGCTTAGTATCACTGCTGAATTGTGAGTTGTGTATAGGATGTACTGTATGGTCTTGTCACAACTCCAGCCTTAGAGTAGAAAACTGCTGTGCATATGTATCGGGACCTGTCTTAGACTGCAGTGAAACCATTGCTATAGACTGCAGTAAGAGAACCTGACAATTTTATGTGCTCAGCAAGCAGACTATGCCTGCAGGTACATGCATTGCTGAGGCCTTAGAACTTTTTTCATGCTAGCTAAGGGAGAAGTAAAAACTACTGCAGTTATCTTTTTCTGTGTTCTAGATCCTATTCCTGGAGGCTGCAATCTAGAATTTGACTTGGAAGTGGATCCAAATATTTACCTAGACTATACATTGGTTGATATACACATCAAGTTTGCCCCTGCAAACTTGGGATATACCAGGTGTGTGGAAAAACTTCAGTGCACTGAGCAAGACCTTCTTTGTCCTATATTTGGCCAAGATCATAAGACAAGATTCTGCTGAAAAGGCTGACCATCCAGCTGCTGGCAGAAATCTTGTTTGCTGCAACAATCTGAGAAGTAAATGGGGAAAAGGAGGAGAGGGGGAGGATACATGAGAGAGAGGTAAAAGTTGAGAGTTGCATGTTATGGGAAAGGTTATGCAACTTCAGATGTGCAAGCAGTCAGCAAACACTGGATCTTCCCATTTCTCATAATGACTTAATCTGTTTGAGGAGCAATTGTGTATTACAGCCAATTTCATTCCTTTACTGGCACTGAAGTGTGATAATGACGTAGAGTTTTGTTTAATGTCGAGACTTCAAGTTATAAGGCATTATTTCCTGAATGATGCTTGGTGTCACAGGTCATAGGCAGGGAATGGGGAAGGCTGTGTTCAGAGCTGTATGTATAGCATGCATGGAAAAACAAACAGTGATTTTTGTGATGTTTGGCTGTTGTGACCTCTTGGAATTCTTGTGCTGGTTCCTTATGACAACTTGTAGGAAGCCTCTGTAAATGTAAAGGCAGGTACAGGCACAGACACTACCTGCATCAGCGTGGTCCTGCATAATACTGCTGTAGTCTGTGCTCACAAGCATTTACAGTCTAGTTTTGAATTAGTTGCTGGTGTTAGCTTTTAAAGAGAAGCAGCCAAATGCTGACACCTTGGACAGGTAACTTCTGAAAACTAATGTTAAGATCTGGGGGCTTGTGCTGGGCATGTAGCTGGGTTGTTTTTGTTTTTGTTTTTGTTTTTGTTTTGGGGTTTTTTTTGGTTTTTTTGTTTTTTTAATTGTAGAGGAGCAAACCCACCATCCTGCGATTCAGGGACTGGTCAGAACTCCAGATGGCGACTGCGCTATGATGTCTACCAGTACTTCTTACCAGAGAACGATCTTTCTGAAATGGTACTCATGAGCCACATACGGAAGATGTCTGAGGTGCAAAGTATCAAAGCCAATGGCATTAAAGTAAGTCTGAAGCACTGGTGTACCAGGTATGTGGCAGTGGCACTATCTTACGTTTTCTACTCCCCTGTGCTTATCTTCCTTGAGAGACATAAGCAAGCTGCAGATGCTTCAGGCCGCTTGCTTGTGTCTGGGATTTCTAGCTAGGAAATATACAGTAAGTGGTGCATATGAGATGGTAACCACTCTCTTTTGGGATAGAGGTGGCTAGTTAGCGCAGCCTGAAATGTGGCTGAATTGAGACTTCTTGCAGTGGATTCTGATATTAGGTAGATGTTAGTGACTGGTCTGTGAGATGTTTCTGTCTTGCACCCTTTTCTTGATGGAACAAGCTCTTATTGCAGTGTCTTCCTGCTTGCTGAATACAGGTTTAACCACAGTGCTCCTTCAGTGATGTTGAAGCCAGCTTGCTTATAGCTATACTGCCACTCAGCGCCTGTAAATCCAGAAACAGAGCCACTTCTGACAAAGATGGATAGTCTTCTATGATGCCTGAGAGATTCTGGGGTCTGGCATCCTCATATGCTGATGATTTGAGCATGGAATGCAAGGAAGAGAGGAGGGGGGAGAATATAGTGGAACTGTACTAGAAATAGGTGCCATTTGGAGTGGCATAAAGAGATCCGATACATGAGAGCAAACACTTGCTGCATGTTTACCTATCCCCCAGCAAAAAGATTGGAAGGGACAGAGAGAGGAGAATCTCAGTGGCTGTGACCTGCCTGGCCTTACTAGGGAGTAGAATGGCAGCCTTGCCTGCTTCAGAGGCCAGACCTGGGTTAGTAGACTGTCAGGGAACCTGAACTGTGTCCTTAAATGAGGAAGAGCAAAACATATGAGTGGAAGAATCTTCTACTATGTTTTCTGACAGCAGGGTGCTGGAGGAAGTGGACTCTGTCCTGTGAGCCGTTCATGCTTCAATTGGTTCAGAATAGGAGAGCTCTTGCCCAGAGTTCTTGCTGATCATCTTCCTTGAGCTGCTGAGTATTGCCTCAGCTGTATGGACACATCAACATGCCATCAGTAACAGTGACAAGCTGTTCCTTGCAATTCAAAATACTCTTTACTGTTCCAGATGCTTACACTGACAACTGATGACAAGACCAATGTCTACTTTTCCTCACTTCCTGGACAAGGTGTGATCTACAATGTCATAGTATGGGATCCTTTTTGGAATACTTCTGCTGCATACGTACCTGTGCATACATATGCCTGCAGTTTTGCTGACCTAGTGGATAACTGCTCTTCTCTCAGTAAGTTGGGACTTGTATGTCCTTGCCAGCTCATCTTGAGTTTGTTGTGCTCCAACGTGCTGAATGGTGCTTTTGAGATATATATAGATATTTAGTGTGTGAAGGAGCTTTTTGTTTTACACTGGATGTATTTTGTTACTTTATGATGGAGTCTACTTGATTGAGGAGAAATTCTAGAATGTTGAAATAAGACTAAGGAGAACTATTAGCAATTGAAGGTTTAACTTAATGGAAGTTTAATATGTGGCTTGCAAATACATAACCTGCAACTCTGTAGTACCACTCTAGCTTTTTCCATTTGAATTGGATACATAATCTTAAATCATTTGTAGGACCATAGATGCTATATGTGAAACTAAGCTAATAAAACATGAACTAGATTAGGATCCAGCCTGATTTTTCTAACTGTGCTGGTGCTAACAGGAACTGGTAACCTTCAAATATCTTGAAAGGAGATAGTCGCCTAAAATAAGCATAAAAATGTCAGCAATAGTGGAATGACTACAAAGTCATGCTACTTTGTACAAAGTTATATAATGATAGAATTTGAGCAGAAAAAGAGCAAAGCTGCCACTCCTGTTGTGACTGTGGAAGAGACAATAATAACGGGTAGGATATGGTTCATAAAGTAAGATTTGTTCTCATGATTATTTTCTCATATACTGTAACGCAAGTAACTGTTGTCAAGCTCAGTGTCGTCTTATGACAACATGGGAGAAATTATCTAGGCTAAACCTCTCTTCTCTAATTTAGAGAACTAGGAAAATATGGTTTACTTTTTCAAATAGCTTAAATACCAGTAAGAATTTTGCCTAGGAGACAGAGGTGAGCTGTACTGGGATGCTTACAGTCCTTTCTGTTGCATGGAAAGTATATTAAAGGGAGATAATGGTGAAGGCTGCAGCAGTAAAGACTGTAGCTGCTGCCTGGGTCACTAATCCTGTAGCACTGATTTTTATAGGTGATTGGATGTCACTTTTCTAAAGCCGACGAGAGAATTTTCATGTAAAGCTGTATCCATATAATAAACAGCAAGTTATAGCTGCTTAACTAATTGTTACAGAAGCTTCAGTCTTCTGAATAAGGAAGAAGCTCTTGATTTCTTAATCAGTCTGAAACTAGTTAAATATTCTGTTGGAGATCCTATCAAGATAACTGTTAGTTCAGGCATTGCAAATCTGCTGACATGGTGTGTCTGAAGGGATGGCAGCCATTAAATTATCAGTAGACTCAGTAACAGCAACCTTGCCTTACCTTAGTCTCCTTGTTGGAACTACTAGGTGGCATGGTCTAGTAACCCTTTCTCTCTCCTTGTAGGTAAACTCTCTACCAAAGTATTCTTCACTGCTCTTGCTGTTCTTGGTCTTTTCACTTGCTTTTTTGGACACAGATTCTGGAAAACAGGTGCTGAATGTTTCTTGGTTGTTTTTTGGTTATTTTTTCTCTTCTTATAAGCCTGGTTGGAATTTCGTAAATGTAATTTGCTGTATCTTGGAATGGTGGTGTTATTACTAAGATTCACTTGATAGTGATTACATGCCAATGAGGTCCACTGCTTTGCTTTTACAGTATCTGAGCTTTTAAATGCAGAGCAAGAATTTTCTGGTATGCAAAGAATAGAAATGTAGAACTAGGGTGCATGCTGGGCAACACAGATATAAATATGTAAATATTTTACTATTAGAAGTGTTTGAGGACACCCCTTTCCAGAACAAAGTGTTGTCTGGCTTTCCTTTTGTGCTTCTCGTTCAGTGAGCTGGCCTGTTCCTTACGTGTTGTAACACGAAGATGTCTGAAGATGGTACTGAAGTGGGCTTGGTATGAATTGATATGACAGCATACTAAATCTTTTTTCCTTCTTCTCTAGACTTGCTCTTCATGGGCTTCATATTCACAGCATTCTTCTTCTTTGTATTCATTACGAGGGTAACTGGCCTTGGTTATGATGGTGAGTAGATGTGTCAGGATACCCAATCCTCTTCCCAAAGTATTGTTATGAATCCCTTCAGTAAAATCTCAGTTGTGCTTGTTGCTGGTGGGCCTTAGGAAGGATAGGAGGATGACACTTAGGTACTTGAACTGAGCTCTGATTACCATAATAGCTGAATATGCAACAGAGTAACAATTGCTTCCAACATCTAATAGTGATGCAGAATTAATAACTGCAACTATAAAAGACAAATTTGAGTATCTATTCAAGGAATATACAGATTTTTAGAAACTCTGGAAACTTGCAATGTACTTCCTTCCTACTTCTTTCATAACAGGTGGACCTCTATTTCAAATCAAATGCAGATTTCATCTGTAAAATGGAAGGTCTGCACCCTGCCTGTTAGACTAGCAAGAATTTGTTCCTTTTGTCTTTGTCATACCTGATATAGTTACTTTTTTTGATACATGTGTGTTGGCTGTTGCAGCCATAACTGCCCTGGGAACTCAAGGTACTAATATACATAGTAGCAAGACTTTCATTCCAGCTCCATGCCACTCTGGATAGCACATCCTCAGTTGCAGACTGGAGTCCAAGTGAAATGCATGAAGCAAATAGGGATACTCTTGTTTGGCTTTTTTTCAGAAAGTTTTCATTAGGTAACAATCAAGCATGTAAGTAAAGCTACTGATACATTATTGCACTAACTGAAGTTTTCAGAGTGTTGGAATTTCCCCTTTTCTTTTTCAGTGCGTCTTACTCTGACAGCAGTAGCTGGAATTATTGGAGGGCTTTTCCTGGTTGCCAGCTGGTGGAGATTTGGCTCTGTTCTACTCTGTATGTTTATTATTGGACTTGTGCTGGGATTTCTCTTTTCATCGATGGTCTTCTTTACTCCACTAGGTATGCACTGAAATACTCTGCTGCAAAGTGCTGGCAACTGAGTGATGTGTTCCTGCAGCAAGGCTCTAAGATGAATGTTGCTATCTGGTTTATCTTGGTGTGATGTTTAACTTTCACTTTCCAGCGTTGCAAGGAATAGAGGTGTACCTGAAGCCTTCTTTCAGGTGTGCTGTAATTAAAACTACTTAGGGAATCTGTACTGGTAGGAAAAGGAGACTGCTTATTCTGCAGAGAACTTGCTGAGGCTCTTCCTACCTAAGCTGCATGCCATCTCAGCAGTCTGTGACACCAGCTTTGCTCCAGGCATGCACTTGCTGTCTGTCTTGTTCTCTATCCAGAACAAGACACAGTAGGCAATCTGTAGTCTAACCTGAAGGCTTCAAGCATAAAGGCATCATGAATTAAGAGGAGCTCTTGCTGTTACCTTTCACCATACTACAGTGCAAGGCTCTGGGAGCACTGCACTGTAAGAGTTAAACTTGTATTTGCAGCTGGACTGACATCATCAGGGTCTTTAGAATGACTTTATTAAGCAATTTGTCTGTTGTTTCTCTCTTAAAAGCAAGCAAGGCTGCTGAGCTGGAATCCCTCTGGGATAGCAGAGTATCAGCCACACTGGTTTCTTTATTGTAATTTTAAATGTCAGAACTCTTCTGCTCGAGATCCTTTGGTGGGAGAGTTTCATTCACCAGTCATCTGTGTTTGACTCGAGCCACAATTCTGTGATAACCCATGCAGTCCCTGGTTGCTCTTCCTTAAAGTAAAACAGCGACTCAGCTGGGGGTCAGCTTGTCCCCTCTGTTTAATTGACAGGCTTTAGAAAGTGTGTGTTGGGGGGTGGTGGTGTGGTGGAGGGAAGTAGTGTTTGAGTGACTTAATTACTCTTCCTAAAGCCAGAAGAATTTGTTGCCTTGTGTTGTTGTGATGGCTGCACTTGTACCATGACCTAGAGTCAAACTTAAGTAGATGCAGATTTATAGATTATAAACTTATATAGGCAACAAAATGGCTTTTTATTTGGCAGAAGTACTCTAGTACTTTTAATTCTTACCAGATGAGTAATGTACACCTCATCAAAAATCTTTGTTTCATGGACAAGATCCGCTGTCCCAACTTAGAGTACAGGACCTATACACAACTGGGGCAGTCTTTTTCTGTTCTTGTTTTGACTAACTGTGTTACAGTGCATCACAAACAATCAGCATTTGAGCTCAAAAGCTAAGCTTTTGAACACTTGTGATTTAACCCCAGCTGGCAGCTAAGCACCACACAGCTGCTTCCTCACTCTGCCGGTGGGATGGGGAAGAGAATCAGAAAAATAAAAGTGAGAACTCATGGGTTGAGATAAAGACAGTTTAATAAGTAAAGCAAAAGCCACACACACAAGCAAAGCAAAACAACGAATTCATTTGCTACTTCCCATCAGCAGGCAGGTGTTCAGCCATCTCCAGGAAAGCAGGGCTCAATCATGCATAATTGTTACTTGGGAAGACACATGCCTGACTCCAAATGTTGTGTCCGTTGTGGGGGGGGGGGGGGGGGGGGGGGGGGGGGGGGGGGGGGGGGGGGGGGGGGGGGGGGGGG
>JAVJGG010000024.1:0-11616 GCA_035590195.1 Aviceda cuculoides | reverse complement strand
CATGCCTGACGCCAAAGGTTGTGTCCGTTCTCCCCCCCCCCCCCCCCTCCTTTTTCCCCCAGCTTTATATGCTGAGCATGACATTATATGGTCTGGAATATCCCTTGGGTCACTTGGGTTTAGCTGTCCCAGTTGTGTCCCCTCCCAACTTGTTGTGCACCCCCAGCCTACTCACAGGTGAGGTAGGGTGGGGTGAGAAGCAGAAAAGGCCTCGACTTTGTGTAAGCACTGCTCAGCAATAACAAAAACATCTCTGTATTACCAACACTGTTTTCAGCACAAATTCAAAACATAGCCTCATACTAGCTACGATGAAGAAAATTAACTCTAACCCAGACAAAACCAGCACAATGCTGTACTCCAGATATTTCTGAACGTACAGAATCTTTGGGGGAAAAAGCTCACCCCAATCACTTGCAAAAAAGAAAATGTTTTACTAACTAGTAAATTACATGTGGAATATGGTGTCTTTGCAGGAGACTACAGGGTCTTCCGTGATGATGTGGTGTTCTGGGTGACCTTTTCTTCTGTAGCCTTGATGATTCCAGTGCTTTTTGTTGGCTGTCCAAGAATTGTAAGTAATCTGCATTGTCAGTTTGGAAGGAGAGAGGAAGGGGTATCAGACTTAATGCAAAATGTAGTCCTGTGGGATATGTATAGAAAACTTAACACACCTTCATGAAGCTCAGCACAGGACCAGCTCTAGGGAGTTCCTGTTCAGCGCTACTTGTGCTAAATGATCCATAAGCAAAGGAATGACTTTTTGCAGTGTTGCACATAGCATCCACTAACACTTGCATTTAGTTGACTTCTGCTGTCTTAACAGGATGTCTGGATAACAGGTGTGTGCAGCCAATTTCTTGTAGAAGAACTGATACACAATATTACCTTAAGGAGGTGGGGAATAAAGAGTGTTTATCACTCTCCTAAAGCTGTGTTTTTTCTCCCTCTCCAGCTGA
Source organism: Aviceda cuculoides (assembly GCA_035590195.1). Lineage (NCBI taxonomy): Eukaryota > Metazoa > Chordata > Aves > Accipitriformes > Accipitridae > Aviceda > Aviceda cuculoides. Next base: position 10,657 of record JAVJGG010000024.1, on the reverse strand, counting down.
ACATACTGGCCTCTGCAATGGTAGGCTCTTATACAGTGATCCTAGCTATTGCTTGTTATGTCTACACAAGTCTTGCTTACATCACCTTAGACCTACTCAGAAGAGTCCTCAATAATTACTTCAGCAGAGCTTACACCAATGTGCCTTTTCAAACAAATGGTGAGTACTGCTATTAAGACTTCTTTTTTTTTTTAAGAAAAAACGCTACCTCTTTTGGTTCCATTGCGAATAGTGAGTGACGGTAGGGAGGGATGAAAGGAGAACACAGTAAGTACAGTGTGAGATTTAACAACCAGATGATAAATTCTAGTACTCCAAAAGAAATACTGAGTAGACTCAAAGACACCAACCTTCCAGCAGGTGATATGTGACAATGGCCCTTGGGAAAGATGCTTCTCAGGCTTGGACTACCACCTTGCTGATAAGTTTGCAGGGTGGGCTGTCAAAAGGCCTAATATGGTGACTGAACAGACTCATCTCAACTCTGTGTGTTCTCACCTTTGCACGGAATTACTCTAGGCCTGTGAGGATGCACAGACAATATTTCATTCCTTTCTGTCACTAAACTTGTTCACTGTTTGTGCTTGGGAAAGGAAGGAAAGCTCTGCTTTGATATAGGAATCTGTTTGTTGTCTCTCTTTCAGACTTCATTATCCTGTCAGTGTGGACAATGCTGGCCCTCAGCGGAGTAACTGTGCAGCTTCGCCGAGAGAGAAGTGAAGTGCCCTTTCCATCACACCCCTATCTCACCTGGAAGCGGGAAAGGGAGCGCAGAAGCACCAATGTCTTAGACCCTAGCCATCATATCCCTCCCTTAAGAGAGAGGATCCATAACAAGCTACTGCATATCAAAGAGTTTTTTCAGAAAGAGCAGCCAGCTGGGGAGAGAACTCCATTGCTTCTGTAACTTGCCAAATAACTGGTGGGAACACAGAGGAAGTATCTAGGAATGGTGAGATGAATGATCACCAGCAAACCAGCCAGTGGTGCAAGATTAACCACTGCCAATTTATCCTCCTTAAGAGGATATTTGCCCAACCTTGAAGAAAAGTTATATCTGGTACACTACATGCTGTTTTGTGACACTTTCCTCAATGGCCCACTGAGCCTACTGTAATGTGTATGTCTAGCTACAGAATCTTGTGCTAATGGTCAAGTACAGGTGTTTATCTTGTGGTGATCTAATTTGATGTTTTGGTACGTGAAATATAAAACAGCTCTTGGAAAGCAACCTGTACAATGCCGGTTCTTCCCTTGCAGTGTGGAAACCACTGCTGAAATATTGCTTGACTAGCTCCTGAAGATGAGCAGTCTGTCAAATTGTGAGGGATGAGAGATAAGAACCATGCACAGAAAGAGTTCTTCTAGTAGGAGCTGAAGTATCACCTTCTAACATAGGTACAAAATGTGTGGCTGCAGACACAATTCATTCCAAGAAGTATTACTGAACCTTGCAAGCTAACGAAGTGACTTGAATTTAAACTGCACTGAATTAACTGTTGTAAGTGTGCACACTGAGGATTGGGAAGTGGCCTTGATCTGAGACAAGAAGACTTTATCTCTTGCTTTCGGATGGTTCTGTAGCAAGCTGGTCATCTGGCCTTTGTGCAGAGATGACTGCTAAGAGAACACAAGAGGTCTACCTCCTTGTTTGCTTTCTGAACAGCCTGTGTCTTGTTTCTGCTCTGGTATAATCTCTTTTCTGATGGTGCTGTCATAAAAGAAAAAAACGAAATAAGCTCTCTGTAGCCAATGGCACTTTCTTTTCCCTGGAACTGGTTGAAACACTATTTTTATTTTTAATTAATATAACTTTTAATTTTGCCTTTAAGGGGTGAAAACAGCATCCAGCTAGCAAAATACTGACCAGGATGCTTGCTGACTGAATGTGTTCCTTACCAATTTGGATTGCATCTGCCCAAAGCAGAATGTAGTATAAAAACATATAAGGGACCACTCTTGTGTTCAGTGGAGGATCGTGATCTTGTGGTGGCTTTATTCATTTCCTTAGAAACAAAACAAACAGCCGTTTTCAAAATGCAAACCAGAGTCTTGTGGTTTTAGTTCACATAAATGCACAAGAAGTCCTGAAGCTGTCCTTGGTTTTACCTGCTCTTACACCCCATTCCCAATCCTGGTCTTCACATTCAGTGTTTACGTGGTGATTTGTCATGTGTTAAATGATGGCTGAAGACATGCATCCTGTATCCTGATGCAGCTTGTGGTGGCTCTTCCTTGTTCTTCTCACTATCTTTGTACCTTTAGCGTGGGCAGCAAAGTGCATAGTCCTTCCTGTCTGAAGGTGAATGGCTGTTCTGCTCTCTGAATGGAACCGCCATGAGTGAATACCCTAGCGGTGGGAACTTAAGTTCTTGGCCACCACTTTAAATTCTTGGTGGTAAGTATGTAAGAAACAACTCTTGGTAAGGAAACTGGCAAAAGAACTTTATCTGGGATGTTAGTTGAAAGTTAAACCACCCTGGCAATAGAAAGGAACGAATGACTTTAAAATGACTCTGCTTACTGGCCATTTTTCTTTAAGGAGTGAAAGCTTAATGACCTAGTGTCTGAGGTGACTGAGTTCATCTGATGTTTAGAGAGACAAATCCCATGATTGCTTGGAGCTGGAACATCTGCCTCAAACAGCAGAGCAAGACTGAAATTCTGCAATTTGGGTCTTGCTTCGCTGTGCTGTTGTGTGGCATATGGAGGTAAATGAGGAGCTCTTTTCCCTGGCCTCTGGCAGACTGATGCTCACTGACTGCCTGTACTGCACTGATACTGAGCGTGTCTCTGCCATATTTGATGGCAGGTAGCAAACACTTATTTGGTATACAAATGCTCTTAAACGTGTTTACCTAGGTTTTTTTATAACTGCTGTGATTAACATTGTGGAAGAAACAAGTTTAACTCTAATTTTCTATATCTTTTATAATAAAGATGTCTTTTGAAAGAATATTGGAATTAAAGGGGTCTTCTTGAGTTCAATGATGCTTTTACAACTTGGCTTCTGCCTTTGGTATTGTAGGGATAGTTTTGTTCTGAAAAATTTTTTACTCCCTCAAGGGATGAGGTGGGGGGGAGCTTTGCTGACCTGTTGTAAGGACTTACTGTAGTTGCAGTGACACCCAGAGGCTGAGAGTGTGGTTATGTTCAGTATGAAGCTTGTGAGGAAGTACATGGTGCAAAGAGGCTTTTTTTTTTTTTTTTTTAAATAGCTTTTTCAGATGAGGTTCTAGAGAACAAATGAATAGTTGTCATCCACTTCTTGACTGGAAATTAGTCTGCAAGATCATATAGGAAGTCTATGGGAAAATTGGCCTTTGAAGTCTTTTTCTGAGATCCTGACTTGGAGATTCTGTCTCTTTTTTTTTTTTTTTTTTTTTTTATTCTGCTAAGAGGTGTTACGGGCAATTTTCTTCCATATTCTATAAGCCATAATGAGTAACAGTGATAATCAGAATACAACAACTGATCCACTAGGATCAGTTGAAGGGATATTTTTCAAGGCTTTTTTTGTGTACCCCCTGAGGCAGTTGCAAAAGGAAAACGATCCTACCCTGCCATGCCTCTGTTCTGACTGCAGAATCTCTCACTGGAAGTGCTGCATTAGCTGGACTACCTTGCAGTTTTGCTAGCTTAAAATAATGCTATCTGATGCTCCTGAGAAGTATAAGTCTAAACTATGTTCTTCTAGGTAGTGATTCCTCTGTAAAATAAAGTGTTTTGAAGCTTCATGTAAGCTGAAGCTTTCTGGACTATTACAATGATCTACTTCCTGCTGCTATAGAAAATTCTCCTGCCGTGATGGCTCCAGTGTTCTTTCATGATGTTTTCTGCAGTCTTCACTGCACTGCAATAATGCTGCAAGGATCACATCATGGTATTTGTCTTAGCTGCTTGTAGAACTTTCCTAGGTCTGCATGTGTTCCCGTCCTGCCTCAAATTTGTAAAAGGAACTAGGCATTAAGCCTCACTGTTTTAAGACTATTCATGTTAGACATATAACTAATGATTAGAAATTGTTTTAGATATGATTTATAAGCACCTGCATTCTATTAAACAATTTGTATGAGCTGCTTAATTGTCCTATGTGTCTCTCCCTCCATGGCTGGCTTAAAACCCAGTCAAGCTGAATCAACAGAGGAAGGATCATACATCTTAGACCTAAGACATGGGAGTAAGTGATTTACTTTAGAACAAGGTAAATTAATAGAATAACCTGAGTGATTTTTAGAAATTCAAAGGTATCTTTGAAGTGTAAGAAGACAAGTGATTGTGGTGACTGAAGACCTTCTGCCTATGACCACCAACTTCAGAAGAACCGAGACACGAGAATGGATGAGATAAGATGATGAATGATAACGATATAAGAACAGAGATCGGCTGGAAAATTACAAAGGCTTTGGACTGGGACAGTGGGTTGTAAAAAGGTATATAAGACTTGGAAACTTTTGGAAGTATACCATGCACTGCAGTGGTGGCCCAACTCTGAGTTGTTAATAAAGCAAACGTAGAGAAAGCCATGTTTGAAAATCCTTTAACAGAATTGGTGACCCAGATGGGACTCTACAACACAAGAGAGAAAGAGAACAAATGGATATTTTTCTGGACAAACCCGTTACTAACACTTAATTGCCAGCTAATCAGGTGAGTTCATCTAAGACTTGGGCATGGGTAGTTCCAGATAAAAATTATCCTGGGAAACTCTCGTGTTTAAACTTGCAAAAAATTAATCAAGAAAGATGAGGTTAGCACCCAGCATTGAAAGGGGGACGCCCCTTGGTGAGGTTTTAGAAAATTGGAAGAAGATACCCTTGGCACAGATATTGCAAAAAAAGAAATTTATAATATTGTGCCAAGAGGAATGGCCATTCCTGATGAGAAATAGAGGAGGAGGGCCAATGGATGAGTGGCCTCATCCATTGAGTTAAACTCCATGGATGAGTTAAAGGAACACTTAAACCCCATAAGCAAAAATTTTTGAGAATGATTTTGGAAGACTCTGGAAGTCAAGATGTTGATTATTGGTGTATTTGGTATAATTGGGCACAACAAAGGGGAATAAATCCCTTGTTGAAAATGAGGAGAAGTTTACTTCCCTCGGCCCCTGAGGCTGAGGAAACTGAGCTTTTCTCAAAAGCTGCTGGCATGTACCCAATGCATTTGGACTACATCCCAAACCCGAGAGCAGGACCTGCAGTAATGAGGCATGAACCTTGGAAGCAAGGTGATTTAGTAGCCTGGCAATCAAAGATGCCTTGGCTGCATGATGATGCTGAAAAATGTGCTCAATTGTTATTGGGAGTTGTCACTGATCATACCCCCAATTGGAACGATATGAGGACTCTGCTGTGAGAATTATTTCAGGCAGAGGAAAGAGAAAAGATTTTCCAAAAGGATAGAGAAATTGCTCAGAGAGGCCAGGGGTTAAACTGGATGATCCAGAATGGAATCTTGCAACCACAGAAGGAGCTAGGGCTCACCGAACTGCCATTCAACAATTAATAGAAGCAGTTTGCCAAGCAGGTGAGGGAGTAACTAATTGGACGAAGGCTTTAGGATGTAGGCAGAGACCTGATGAACATCCAAGTGATTACTGGGGATGATCGGGGGGCATGACCCGTGACAATTTCCAGGAGCCTTTAGCTATTAGTATTTTTTGTAGATCAATCTGCTCCAGACATAAGTAAATATTTTAAAAAATATATGCCAGGCTGGCAGGGTGAGACATTAGCTAAAATTCTAAGTATTGCTGCCTTTGTTTCTGACGGGAGAGCTGAAGAAAAACAAAAACAGGAAGAAGAGAAATTAAAAATCGAAAGAAAGCGAGAGTGGAAAGAGAAGGAGAGAAATTGGACTGTTAGCTGCAGCAATTACTCAGAATTTTAACCCACAAATGAGAGGTCGGGGATTTTCTTGGGGAAGAGGGGCGCAAGGTGGAGCCCCCCCCCCCCTTCCCTGTTTCCCAATATGCTAACTCTTTAGAGTGTTTCTATTGTGGAAATTTAGGACATATGCAAAGAGAGTGTCCACTGAGACCTGTTGCAACCCAAGGAGGATTCCCACCTGCCAGACCACCACAACCTCATTCGCAGTAAAGAATGGTATTCCTCTTCTCTGGGAACTAAAAAATAACAATGGGATCTGTTGGAATCAAGGTAGATGAGCGTGGTCAGATTTCTGCAAAGGTAAACGGTGTTCTTGTCACTTTCCTAGTAGATACGGGAGAGACATTGTCTCTGTTAAATTTTGAAGTCCCCCAGATGTCAAATGAAACTGTGATAGTACAGGGAGTGGTAGGGGAAGAGACAATATTTGTCTACTCCTCTGCCAGTAGTTTTGAATGGAAAATTAGTCTGGGGAAGATTGGAGAAATTACAAAACTCCTCTGTTTCCCTGCTGCGATGAGACCTTTTGCAAGAATTTCGTACATTTATCTCTTTGGCACCTACAGCAATCCAATTAATTGTAATGGGTTCTGAAGTAATTGAATTTAAAGAACAAAACCATAGTGATTCAAAAATACCACCTGAATTAGTTGGAGTTCCCAGAGAACTTTGGAGTACATCAGGAGATCAAGTAGGATTACTGAAATCTGCTGACCCAGGTGTGATAAAAACAAAAGGAGGGACGACTCCTTCAATTCGGCAATATCCAATTATAAATGAAGCCATTCCTAGCATTGAAAAACAAATTGTGCATTTTTCGGAAAAGGGGATTTTGAGAGAGTGTCGTAGTCTCCCTATAATACCCCAATTTTTTGCCAGTAAGTAAACATAGGACAGATAAGGATGGAGATCCTGAATATAGATTTGCTCAAGATTCATGAGCAGTGAATGAGCATGTAATTGCCCCACACCCCGTGGTACCAGATCCTAGTCTGATTTTAACCCAGACTCCAGTATGGGTGCAGTATTTCACAGTGCTTGACCTTACCGGAGCTTTCTTTAGTATTCCAATTGCTGAAGAAAGCCAACCAATTTTTGCTTTCACTTGGCAAGGGAAGCAACTTACGTGGACTAGGTTACTGCAAGGCTTTCCTAACTTACCAATTTTTTTTTTCTCAGATCCTGAAGAATGATTTACAGGACTTTAGTCCTTCCAAGTAAATCTGTCCTGGTGCAATATGTTGATGATTGATTATTGGCAAGTAAAAACAATGGGGTACTCTTACATGTTAGTGATTGTTGATCAGCTATCAGGATGGGTGGAAGCTTTCCCAACCAGGAAAAAATGACTCAAAGGCAGTAGTAAAAGCTTTATTGAAAGAGATCATTCCAAGGTATGGGGTTCCTGAAGTAAGTGATTCGGATCGAGGGAGTCATTTTACAGCTGCTATCCTGATACAGATTTATAATTCCTTGGGGATTTTTAATAAACTTCATACTCCACATCACCCCGAATCATCTGGACAGGTAGAACAAATGGATAGAACATTAAAGGAGAACTTAGTTAAAGTTTGTAAACAGACTGGTTTGAAATGGCCTCAGGCCTTAAATTTAGTTTTGTGGGATATTAGGAATACTCTGAGGCAACCAATTGGAGTTTCTCTGGCTGAGACCCTTTTTGGGAGAATACTTGCTGTTCCAAGTACATATGTGCCAGCAAAGACTAGCCTTTTGGATGGAGATGAACAGGTAACACAACACCTCTTGTATCTACAAAACTCTTCTTTCCAAATGCATAACCATGCTTATTGGTATCGAGGAATAAGCCCTGAAATCCAAGTTCATGATATACAACCAGGGGACAAAGTTTATATATAAAATATAAAAAACTTCAAAAGAAAGAACAGATTTGAACCAAAATGGGAAGAACCTTATACTGTCTTACTAACTTCTTTTTATGCCATTAAGGTATTGGGGAAAGAAAATTGGATTCATCATTCACATGCCCGCAAAGAATCTGAAGCATAATGGACAATTGTATTTTTCCTTTTTGCACTTGTTTGTATTTTACCCTGGAGTGACACCTTGTGGACAAAATTTGCATTGCGCTATCGAGATGCCCGTACTAATAGAACTGTTATTACATGCAGTGATTGTTCTTCTCAATCTCAACTTTCGGGTCAAATTACAGGCCTACAGGGAAAGCCTGGACAGGTCATGTGTTTCAGCTAGTTAGCTGAAGACTGGACAGAGAGACCCTATCTGCTGCTTAATTCTCTCAAATTCTGTGCCAATGTTAGAAATAGACTTGATGATTCATGGGATACTTGGCCCAACAGCCATGGCTTTCCTAAATGGTGGTGGCCCTACTCTGAATTGTTAATAAAGCAAATCTAGAGAAACTCACATTTCAAAATTCTTTAACAAATCTGCAGGAGAAACTCTCTTCTTCCCCTGCTCTCACACCCATGCTAATATCTCCTAGCAGTTAAACAAGCTGTGGCACAAGTGGACTTGAGGACACTGATCTTTTCAAAGAAACAGATCTTCCTTTGTTCTTGTGTCTCCTTCCTCACTTTAAAACACAAACCCAGCCTGACTCTACTGCTTCGGGGAGTGCTACATGTGTAAGGTAGCTTGCCTACCTCCTTCCCCAAATGTTCAGAAAGCATGACTGAAAATAGAAACAAATCATGCTTTCCATAGGTGTTCCTTGGAGGAGAGGAAGACAAACTCTCCCCTTGCCTAAGATTTGCATTTTGATTTAGGAGCAGGTTATGGGAAATTATACAAGGGGCCCACAAAATAAATCTTCCTTTGTCATCTCTGCAGTTATGTATCCCATGCAAGTGGCTTTCCTTATTGGGAGGAATGGTGTGGTCCACAGTCTTTTGACCTCTGCTTTATGTACCTAAAATCTCAGGTAGCAGCCCCAGACTCTTCCAAGGAAGCTACCCTTGAGGTTTTTAATTTTTTTGGAGGAAGCTCTCCCCTTTTGGATCCACCTGTGATGACTCCCAGAGTTTTTTGATGTCTCTTTTGGGGACCTGAGATCCCAGGTAGCAGCCCCAGACTTCTCCAAGGCAGCTACCAAAGATGATTTTTTCTCCTTTGCAGGACGCTCTCTTGTCCAGGATCGACCCGAGACTCTTCACAGGCATCTCCCAGAGTCTTTTGACCTCTGCTTTAAGTACCAAAGGTCTCAGGTCTCAGCCACAGACTCCTCTGATGCAGCTACCCAACATGATTTTTCTCCTTTTGAGGAAGCAGTCCATCCAATACTAAAAACCTCTACTTCTTCTTGGAGGGAAGGAGTGTTTTCTGCCAGGGTAAGTCTGATTAAAATAACACACAGTTCCAAGCTGATGCTTGTTTTATTAGAGTCTCATACAATGATTTTTAAATGTAAAATTCCTGATTTATGACACTCAAGGATCAAAATCTTAAAGCTTGTAGCTCTTCTTCCAGAAACTCCAGGTTGTAAAGAAAAATACATTCTACCCAACATCTTCAGTACATTAATTTGAAAATGTAAACAAAGTAGAATTTCATTTTAAAGCATTTAATAGTGGATACAAGCAGTGTGAAAAGCTGAATTACAAAAGAAACAATACAACCCAACATTCATGCTACAAATTTACCTTTCCACAACCATTTGTAATTCCAGGTCAGTTCTTTCCAACAAAGAGATGCTGTAGTGGCAAGAAGATTATTCTGGGGAAACAACAACAAAACCCACATTACACTTAAAGTACTTCTCTGGGAATTGTAACAACAAGGTAATTTCTGTCCACTACAAAGACACATCCCCAGCACAAAATAATACAGAGGAAGACCGAAAAAGTAGAGGAAACATAAAGAACAACCTGTGCCATAATGGTCTAGTCTCAATAGTTAAGGGGACTGGCATACATTATTATTAACACGGAGTTCTATTCCTTCCAAAACTAACCCACCTATCAAATAAACAGTTACTGCCGATGTTCAACACGTGCTGTGCAGTGAACAGACCACTCTTGCAACATGCAGCTTTGACAGCTTTAGAGCACTCCTTCAGTCAGCAATTGTCAAGGTCCGCTCCACTCGGCGGATGCATGATGGTTTGTCTGCTGTGATCTTGAAGTGCAAAAGAAAATCCAAGAGGGGAGTTTTGCTTCAATTAAACAGTGAAACTTTATTGTGTGCCCCTAAAGCGGCATGCGATAGGGAAAAGTGTGATAGGAAAGGTAAAGTAAAGAAGGGAAAGACAGCAATAGCTACCACCACAGTTCCAAGGCATCCCTCTGGTCCCGGGTCCATGTGGCGTCCTGCTGGTTCTTCTGATCGTCGTGATCCTCGGTGGGGAAATCTTCCAAAAGTTAGGTTGCTAAGAAGCCATCTTTTATGCTGGGTGATGCACCTTGCTCCTCCTCTGTCCCATGGACTCTGGCAATCTCCGCATTTCTAGTGTCCGAGGCGTGTTCAGCCTTAGAGCTTTTTTTGGCCAGAAGGAGTGGTTTCATCACCCAAGGTCCATGATTTCTTCATTGTTGCTGAGGCAGCACTTGTGGTTAATCCTTCCGGACAGCAGTTATGCGGTTCATCCTAACGGCTTCTACTCCTCTGATAACGGAGAACGGTACAGCACACTTTGTACTGCACTGTCCTCCATCCCGGGGTATTGATGACCGCATTTCATTTCAGGGATCGGCAACTGCCTCTCGGGTAGGCCGCTGCAGACTCTTGTCAAGATGTTAGCAGGGTACCTGATTGTCCAAGTCTCTGAT
>JAVJGG010000023.1:15708-38384 GCA_035590195.1 Aviceda cuculoides | reverse complement strand
TAAAAGATGAATTTTGATATTTGAGTGTTTTGTTTTTGTTTTTTAATTTACAGCAGACGGGGGGGGGGAACCCCCCACCCACCAGATTTTTTTATTATTTAAATAATTTATGTCCTGCTTTAAAAACGACTTGTTTCCGATATGATGTTCCTATTGTATGATGGGGTTACTTCCCCCCCCCCACAAAAGGGGGGGTTTTAAACCTAATGGGAAAAACCTAAATCCCCAAAATAGGGAGTTCTGTCCCAAAACTGCACTGGGATGTGGTGGGTAAGGAGGAGGAAGAAGATGCGGCGGTAGGGGGAAAATTGTTAAAATGTAGTGTTTTGCCCAATTTTGGGGGGGGAAGAAGCAGCAACGCATCTGTCTCCCAGTTTGAATTTTGCCCAATTTTGCCTTTTTTTTCCCCGGCCCTTTGCCAGCACTGAAAATCCCCCCTCCAAACACCCCAAAAGGCCCCTCCAGCTGCACCGAAAGGCACCAAACCCCCAATTTTTAACGGCAAAAAACCCTTCCCCGCAGTGAGAATTGGGGTTTGTTTGTTTGTTTGTTTCTTTTTTCATACTTTTCAGGTTTATTTTCTTCTTTTCATTTTTTTTTTCCTTCTTCTTTTCAGGTGTTATTTTTCTTCTTTTCAGTTTTTTTTTTCTTCTTTTCAGGGTTTATTTCTTCTTTTTGGGGGTTTTTTCTTTTCAGTTTTTTTTTCTTCTTTTTGGTGTTTTTTTGGCCAGTTTTATTAAAAAAAAAGGGAGAAAAAAAAAACCCGGCAGCCGCTATTTACACCAACACTTTTGTTTTCAAGCACGAGACTGGAGAAACTGGGGGAAAAAAAGCCCTTTTTGGGGGTTTCTGTGGGCCGGAGGAGTCTGTGTGTCGTCCGCCCCCCCCAGGAGTGGTTGGGGGAGGTGGGTGTTTTTGGGGGGTTTTGGGCTGTTTTCGTCACTGGTAGCGGGGCGTTGAGGGGCGTTTTTGGAGGTGTCTTAAAGTGCGAAGAGACCCAGGAGGGGTGGCAGGAGCCTTCCCTGTGCTCTCCCAGTGGTACCATGAAAATCCAGTTTAAAACCACCCTGGTACTGGGAGGAGGGGTGGGGGAAGGACCCGGGTGGACATCCAGGTGTCCCCATCCCCTGGGGGTCCGAACCCCCTTTCCTGTGGGATCTGGGTGTCCAAGCCCGCCCCCCCCCATCCCAGGGGGACCCAGGCATCCAGGCACCCCCCCAATTCCCCAGGGCATCCAACCCCCATGCCCACAGGGGAACCAGGCGTCCTCGCCACAGCCAAATTCCGTCTTTCCTTCCCCAAACTGAAACCCGTTGAACCCAACTCCAAAATTGGCACCAGCTTTTCCAGAGGAAAACTCCCAAATCCAGCGAAAAACGGGGCTGGGGGGGGGGGCGGGGGAGGCAGCGGGCCCAACCCCCTCCCCTCCCATAAGTGCTTAATGCCAAAATCCCTGGAGAGAGGCAGAAACCACGGGGTGGGGTGGGAGGGTCCCAGCCAAAAGGCAACGCTGGACACCATGAAGGCTTTTTGGGGGATGGGTGGAAAGCAGGGTGGTGGCCCCCAGGGAAGTCCTGGGATTCATTGGATGACTCCCGGGATGTGCCGGGTGACATTGGATGAGCCTCAGGTCATCTCGGATGAGTCTTGGGATGCGCCGTGTGAGCCTTGGGATGTGTCAGATGACCCTCAGGCCAGGCTGGACCATGTTGGCTGAGCCTCGGGCTACATCAGACAAGCCCTGGGCTACACTGGACCATGTGGGATGAAGCATGGTCTAAGTTGGACCATGTTGGATGAACCTTGGGCCATGCTGGACCATTTTGGATGAGCCTTGGGCTAAGCTGGACCATTTTGGATGAGCCTTGGGCTAAGCTGGACCATGTGGGATGAGCCTCGGGCTGCGCTGGACCATGTTGGATGAGCCTTGGGCTGCATTGAACAAGCCTGGGGCTGTGCTGGACCACACTGGATGAACCTCAGGCCCCATCAGATGAGCATCCACCCATACTAGACCACAATGGATGGGCCTCGGGCTGCACCACAGCATGTTGGATAAGCCCTGGGCCATGCTGGGCGAGCTGGGATGTGCCAGATGAGCCTTGGGCCACATAGGATGAGCTTCAGACAGCGCCGGGTGAGCCACCAGCTGCATCCTGTGGGATGCAAGGGGATTTGTTGGTGCTGGGGCTGAGCCGAAAAGTCCAGGGGCAGCGGGAAAAGTGTCCAGTCTGCCGAGCGCTCTGGCACATGGGTCCGCTGGCTCAGCCCCACCGTCCCGCTGGTGCCGGATCCGCTCCTCAACCCCCTGCCCAAACTGAAAGGTGGGGAAAAATCCTCCTGGGGCCCCAAGTCCGGCCACCCTGGCGCGCTCCCGCCGTGCCCGCCGTGCCCAAGTCTGCGCTGGGCAGGAGAGGGCAAGCCCAAGCCCGGCATTTGCTTCCCCGTCTCCGCTGGGCACCCCAGACCAGACCAAGATTCTTGTGGGGGTTTTTTTCAGTTGGTTTTTGTTGGTTTGTTTTTTTTTTTTTTTCCCAGCACCAGCTCACAGCATGTGCTGCTCCGCGTGGAGCTGGGCTGGGAGGAGTGGCTGGACGGGCGACTGCGGCGATGGCGGCGGGGTCCGGGGAGGCGAGGGCTGAGCCGTGCCTGGTGTTGCAGGGAGGAAAGGGGTGCCGGAGGGGGCAGTGGATGGAGAACCGGGAGCGGTGCTGGGGGGCTCAAGGATGGGCCGGTTGTAGAAAAAGAAGGGGCACTGCTGGATGAAGAGTTCGATGATTGTCTGGTAGGTGCGGGTGGCCGTCAGGGCATCCATCGTGCTGAAGTCGGGTCTCATCAGGGTGGGCCAGAAGCAGATGGAGAGGTTCTCGCTGGTCATCAGGTTCACCCGATGGTTGTGGCTGACCCTGCGGTGGGAGAGAGGGAACAAGACGATGCTGGCAAGGTGCCAGCAGGGACACATCCCTGATTGCCTCGATGCCATCCGGCTGCAGAGGCGAGCCCCAGTACTGGTGGTGCGGCGGGGGGGTGGTTGGAGGGGAGTGTCCCAGGAACCCCGATACATACTTATTCAAGTGCCCGATGACGTATTTGAAGACCTCATAGTTCTCCTTGGGAAACTTCCTCAGCACTTCCTTCAGCGCATGGAGCTTCTGCTCCCGGTCGTTGATTTCTGCCAGGAGGAAATGCAGAGTTGGGGGGCTGCTGCATCAGAGAAATGCTTGGCGGGCATTGCAGCTGGTCATGGCAGCATCCCACCATGGGATCCCTCCTCTTTGCGGGGGGATTTTGGGGCCACTAACTTAAGTGGATCATCAGTCTTTCCTGAAAACAAACCCAGCAAAAACCCACGCTGCTCACAGGCACAGGATGGTGCTGAGCGGTGATGCCAGGGCAAAGCATCTCCAGCCAGAAACAGGCTTGGAGGGTGTGAAATAACGAGATGTGCCCGCAAGTGGGCTTTTATGGTATTCATTAACAAAACGTGCCCACAAATGAGCTGGTACAGTATGAATTAATAAGGAGATGGGCCGGGCTGGGGTGGGACAAGAGTCGGGACCCCCCCGGGCATACTCACTGTGGGCTTCCACCAGCTCAACCTGCATGGTGTACGGGACCAGGGGCTCGGGCAGCTCGGAGAAGAAACTCTTCATGGCACCAGCAACAGTGTTGACAGTGAAATCTTTCTCTGCCAGGTCCAGCCCATGATCTGCAAAGGGAGAGTCTCAGGGTTACACCCCCAGGTTTGTGGTCCCACCCCAAAGCGCTTTGGGCGTGCAGGAAGCTGACAGGGAGGTTTGCTCTGAAGCAGCTCAGCGTTGCCACCAGCAGAAAACCACCTCCAGCCGCCAACCCCAATCTCCATTTCACAGAGGATACAAACCCTGACGCACAGCAGGCAAACCAGCGGCAGGAAAGGCATGAAAATGGTTAAAACATCCAGAAAAATGTGGGGACCAGAGAGTCCCAGTGCCTGGCATCGCTCACTGGGACGGCATGGGGCAGTGCGGCCACAGCAAGCATGTCAGCCTTGTACAGGTTACAAAAACGACAGGGCTTAAGTTTGCCCAATCGTGTTTTCATCCTAAAACCACTTTGGTGGTAGCAGAGAGGATGCAGGCACTTTGGGCACGGGTGTCCCTCGAGTTTTGGGGTGAGAACGGAGGAATCTCGGTGGCAGAGGTTACCCTGGTCGAACTGCCGCTGCAGGCTCTCCATCTCCGACTTGTTTCCACTCACGCGATAGATGCCTTCAGTGCTCAGCCCTGGTGAGGAAAAAAGAACAGGTATCAGTGCAAGGAGGCCATGAGCAAACGCGGTGGGGGGCTTTAGGGACAAACCCCCTATAAATCTTTGTTTATAGGTATTAAAATCCATACATCTCATTTGCTCCCCAGAGCCTGGAAGTGATGATACCCCAAATCCCTACCCCTCTGTGAAATCCTGCTCCTCCAGGAAATCCTAGTTTAAACCCAGCCTGTGATCTCATCCCAACAGGGAGGAATTTCCCCATTTATTATTTTTAATCTTCTAAACCAGCACCCCGCAGAGATCTCTTTTTAATTAAAAAATTAGGAGGTACAGCAAGTTAACGTCAAAGTTGAACCAACCCACCCACAGCTCTATGCAGAATTTCTCACCCCTGATTTGTCTTTTTAACCCCATTCTATTTTTTTTACATGACTCCTCCAAACCTCAACCTCAATTTTAAGTGATTTATCCCCAGGACAACATTCAACTCTTGGTGTCGCTTTGTGCTCATTTAAAGCGTTAACAATTAATTCAAATTACAGCACACTGCAATGACACTGACGTCTCTTCCGCGCAAGGCATCTTTGCCTAAATAATGGTCTTTTTTTTTTTTGGCGTACAAAGTGGGGAAAAACAAACAAAACCTGGCTCCCTGAAAACACTGCCTGGATTTTCTGGATGAAAGACCAGGGGGGTGAAGCATCATCGACTGTTTTTTCTTGGATGAGGCAGTGGTGTTGGCTCATGCTTTGCCATCGGCAAAAAAAAAATGCCAGAGAAAGGGGAAGCACCCACCCCCTGATCTCCCCATTACAGCATCCTGGCGCAAGAGCCTGACGGGGGAAAAAGCTGTCAGAAAAAAAAGCATGGAGCTTATTTTGGTGTTAATTAGGGCTGCCAGAGGCTGTACCCATCAACATCAACTGCTCAGAGGGAAAGGTGCAAGGTGGATGCCCCCAAAAAAGGTCCCACCTGAAGGTAGCCAGAGTTATTTCAGCCCTTCGCCTCTGAGGCCGGGATGGGAACAGTAGATATCCGAGGCCAGTGGTTCTCCAGGCATGCTCATTTCCCCAGGTAATAAAAAAGGATCCGGGGAAGAGTTTTACGCCTTCTCAGAAAAAAACACAGTGACCTGAGCTTGTGATGAAGAAGAAACCTCCCCATGCGCTGCCATCGCAGCTCGCAACAAGACCTTTCCCCCCAGGCAGAAAGCTCTGCAGCCGGTCGCTCTTACCTGTTGCTTCGATGTACTCGATGCATCTCTCGATAAAGATGGGGATGGGTTTCTCTGGAGTCACTACGTTGGTCAAAGGCACCCCAAAATAGTTGCTTTCCCATGTCGTCTTTGTGATGGACGGCCGAGGTTTGGGCTTTGGCTTCTGTGGGAGAGAGAAGAGCGAAGTTGAGGCAAATAACCCAAATATGCCTCTTTATTTAGAGACTTAAATCTGCAAGTAGACCTGTTACCACCAAGATAGGAAGTATGCAGAGGCTGCTCTTAAAATTTTTACAAGGTGAAGGGTATTGGCAGCCAAAATCCAGTTATTTTGGCAGAAGTGACACAAGACGATCCAACGGGGAAAGCCATAGCCCCACCAAACTCCCGCTGCTCCTTGGCTGACCGAACTGTGCTGAGCATAGCCGTGGATAAAGCCTAAAACACAGCGACCGCTTTGCCAGGCTGAATTCCCAGCTGGGCCAGATCCAGCAGGAGCCGGTGGGGGAAAAACCCTCCTGGAGGTGCTCCCGCATCTGCAGCATCCTCACCGACAGCCGCGACACCTGGTTAACGTGCCGATTTCAGTGGATTGCTATTTATTCAAGCAATTTATTATCTATTCCAAAGCATTAGTATTCATTCCAATGAATTATTATTATTTATTGCAATGGATTATTATTATTTATTCCAATGGATTATTATTTATCCCAATGCGTTACTGTTTATTCCAATGCACTGTTATTTACTCCAATGCATTAAGTCCAATGCATTATTATTTATTCTGATGCATTATTACTTATTCCAATCCATTATTATTTATTCTAATGCATGTAATATTATTATAATATTATGAATAAGACACTTATTCAAGCAGGCTGCTATTATTATTTACTAAAGTGAATGATTATCATTGTAGCGTATTTATTCGAGAGAGGTAGGGGCAGTGGTTATGGATGGGGAAGCCACTTCTCCTAACACTCCCTTCCCTGCTGCAGGACATTAAACCTGACCGAAGGCTTTGCAAAGCTGACTGATTTCATCCCAAACGTCACTCGCCAATGTCTAAGGTGGAGCCTCCTGGATGTCATGGCTTAGGTGAAAAATAAACAGCAGCACCGTTTTCATCAAAATAGGCATTTTTGTCAGTCTTTAGCTGAAAAAACCTCTCTGGGTGCAGAAGGGAAAGACCAAAAAAACAGGAGAAGCCAATGGGACTTCATGAAGGGGAAGTTCACCCAACTTGGTGACCTTCTAGGATGAAGCAGCTGGTCTGGTCGATGAGGGGAGAGTGGTGGAGTGTCCACCTGGGCTTTGCTGGGACTTTTGACACCTTCTTCACCAGATTCCCCTGGAGAAGCTGTTGACAAACAGAGGGTAAGGTGGGATGAAGACTGGCTGAGCGGCCAGGCCCAAGGGGTGGTGATCAATGGAGCAAAGTCTAGTTGGAGGCCAGTGCCCAACAGAGTAGCCCAGGGGTCAATCTGAGGTCCAGTCCTGTCTAACATCTTCATTAATGATCTGGATGATGGCGCAGATGTACCCTTGGCACGTTCATGGATGACACCAAAGTGGGAGGAGTGGCTGATAGCCCAGAGGGTCATGCTGCCATCCAGAGGGACCTTGACAGGTTGGAGAAATGGGCTGATGGGAACCTCATGAAGTTCAACAAGGAGAAGTGCAAAGTCTTGCCCCTGGGGAGGAACAACCCCAAGGACACACTGGGGGGCTGGGGGCCACCCAGCTGGAAAGCAGCTCAGCAAAGAAGGACTTGGGGGGGTGGGCTTGGTAGACACCAAGCTGACCATGAGCCAGCAAGGTGCCACAACAGCAGCCAACAGTGTCTTGGGCTGCATTAGACAAAGCATTGCCAGCAGCTGGAAGGAGGTGATCCTTCTCTTCTCAGCACTAGTGAGGACCCACCTGGAGTGCTGAGTCCAGCACTGAGCTCCCCAGTACATGAGAGACATAGACATAGTAGATAGAGACCTTCTAGCAGCCTTTCAATATATAAAGGTGCTTATAAGATGGAGAGAGACTTATACCAGGGTCTGCGGCAACAGGACAAGGGGTGACAGCTTTAAACTGACAGAGGGGAGGGTTAGGTTGGACACGAGGAAGAAATCCTTTGTGATAAGAGTGGCAAGACACCGGAGCAGGTTGCCCAGGGAAGCTGTGGATGCTCCATGGTGGGAAGTGTTCGAGGACAGGTTGGACAGGACTCAGAGCAACCTGATCGAGTGGGACATGTCCCTGTCCATGGCAGGGGTGTGGACTGGATGGTCTTTGAAGGTCCCTTCCAACCCAACCTGTTCTATGATTCTATGATCAGAATTTTGCTACTAAACTTCAAGGAAAGAGCAAAATAAACCCCACAACGTGTCACCAAAGCAAAGGTGGAAACCCAAACGCTCCTCCAGCCTGGGCAAGGTGGTACCTGCCACCACACACCATTCCCACCAGCAAAATGAGGATGAAACTGTGAATTAAAAATAAATCCCCAGAATTAAGGGGGAGCAATTAAAATGTGAAGCACTGCTATTAGTGGCAGCATCTGCTGCCTGGCCACATCGCTCGGCTTCCACTTGGAAAAGAGGATGTGCTACAACACAGCACAGGACCAAAGCCCTAAAATGCTGGCTGGAAACCCCAAAAAGCCAGTTATAAACCCAAACAAGCCAGTTATAAACCCAAACCTGCCAGCTGGAAACCCAGTCCCATCAGCAAAGCCTCCTCCCCTTGCAGAAGAGTGCAGCCTGCTCTCCTCTTAGCATGTCCCATGCCATGGGATTGAGCATATCCATCGCCCATAAGGGAAGTTTCTGCCTCTGTGGGTATTTTGGGAAGACTCAAAGCACCCTTTTTGGGAGGGAGCCTCGAAACACCTTTTTTGGATGAGAGCAACTGGATCTCCCCGATCCCCAAGCACCCCCCCATGAGTGGGAGCATCCGGACAGAGCCTTTTTTAATGCAGCAAGCAGAAAACAATGCTTTGGCAGTTAGACACAGAAGGGAAACTAAGGAAGCTCTCAGTAAGACGGAGCAGGGAGCGGGACCATTCCTGGAGGCTGAGGGCATCACACCAGCCCCATCCTCCCCACTGAGGAGAGGAGGATTTCGTTTTGCTCCTTCCTGCTTGGCAGATCGGTGTGGGTGGCTCTCCCTTTGTTTCCGGTGGAAGTTGATAACACCTCTTAATTACAATGATTGGTTTTGCAGCAGCAGGCGGCTCTAAGCAGGACGTCCGGCAGCTGCTGCTGCTCCCTCTGCCAGGTTGGGGGCAGCACAGTCCCCGCTTCCCTTCCTCCTTCTGCCTCCCCTCTTCCTTGCACATGTATATACACCCACATCGTAATGCCTGTGTGTATAGTGTACGCGCCTGTATAGATGTGTACATAACATAAGTGCGTACATGTATCTGTGCATATAACTTGTGCATGTGCATGCATGTATATGTATATAACATCTATATGTGTGTGCGTGTACATAACATTTATGTATAAGATACGCATGTATATAATATGCACATGTGTATATAATGGTGCATTGTGTGTATGTGTGCACATATGCATATGTGTGTACATAAGTGTGTGTGTATATAAGTATATGCACACGTGTGTACATAAAGCGTGTATTTACACACTATGAACATATATATGCATATAATGTGCATCTATATATGTATATAGAGTACGTATGTCTGCACATGTGTGCATGTGTGTAATGTGTGTATTTATATGACCTGTGTATGATGTCTGTGTGTACGTATATTTAATATGTGTAATGCATGTGTATATTTAACATGTGTGCATGTATATGTCTGTTGGCATGACACGAGTGCCTCTGTATATGCCATGTCTGTGATATATCTGTACATATATAACATTTGCATCTGTGTACGTACATAATGTCTGTATTGTATGTTTCTGTATGTTGTACATACATGTGCGTGCATGTGTATTTGTGTGCTTCCATTCCACCGCACCACCAGGCATTTTCGTTCTCATGGACCACGCAAGCATGACTTGGCTTCTCCATCTGCATCCATGCGTGGGAGCCAAGATGTCCACCATATCTTGGAGTGGGCAGGACACCGACCACATGCCCAACACTGCCACATCATGCTCAGGGCTGCGTGGCTTTGACGGCCAGCCGTTGGTAATTGACATGCCAACTGCTGGCCAAGAATTCCAAAGATTACTCAACCACGCAGCACTGCAAACCAGCGGGCTTGTCCAAAAACAGTTTCACCCTCTAAAGAGCAGATCCACCATTGTGCCAAAGAGCGGCAGCAAATCCAGGTGGATTTGTAGAGCTGCGGCAGCACAATGTGTCTAAAGAGCCTTGAGAAGACCCACCCAAGAGTAGCAACAGACAACAACTTAGATGGGTCCTCAACTTACCAGCGTCTTTCCTATTCGGACATATCTAGCTTCATCCCATTTCTTTAAATGACTCTACACCAACAATAGTGCCTTTACTCCGTTCATCCATGTTAAAGAGAATTTACAAGGCAGATGGAGGCCACCTTTCAAAGCACCCATGTTTCAGCTAATTGTCCCTTGAAACTCCTAACTTACGAGCATGGAACAAACTTTCTCAGAAGAGTGTTGCAAGGGTGGAAACGATGGAGCTGATTTTGGCATAGGACTGCAAGTTCACACAGCCCATGCCAGTGGTGAGTTAACGCACAATAAAAAATAAAACAAAGAGATTCTACTCAATCAATCAATCAGTAAATATATGAAAAACACACCATGAACGCCAAACGCAGGGGCTCCCGCCCTCATTCAGGCTTTACGCCTGGCGATATGTCCCGACCTCTACCCCGCAAATCCCACGATCAAAGGACAGAAAGCTCCAGCCTACCTTCGTTGTCCTTCTTAGGCTGCGCAGGATGTTCCTCCTCCTCGGATCTTCCCCATCGGCCGTTTCGTAGGGGATAACGGCATTATCGCCTTTATACCCTTGGGAAGTCTGGTCCTCCTCTTTCTTTCGAATGGGTCCCAGCTCATCGTCGCTCCCAACGCTGAAGCTGGTTCGGTAGCTAGCAAACCTGCCCAGCCTTGTGCAGCGTGTCCGATACAGCACGGGCTTGCTAACAACCGACACCTTGTGGCCTCGCTCCAGGGAGCTGGTGTCCATCTCGCTGTCTGAGCCGTTGCCGCTGCCATTCGATTGGGTTTTGTTAATATTTCGAATGGTGATAATCTTGCCCTGGGTGCTGTCGTGAGGCACGGAGTAGATGTTCTCCTCTTCGTTTCTGGGTTTGACCACAGCGTCCATTGGTTCAGCATAATCAGAAGGATCGAAGCAGTCTGTGGGCAACCAGCTACTAGAAGACACGGACTTCCTCTGCCCATCCCGATGCCCCTGCTCCAAATATGACAGGTCTCCCTTTGTAATGTCAAAATGCACAGGGGGCTTTGGTTTCACCGGAGGAGGTACTTTGTTGTTCAGCTTGCTTTCAAAAGTGCTCATGACGGAAATGAAAGACAAGCCATCGTTCCCCTCCAGCTCCATGGAAAGCTTCGAGTGGTCTTTGGGCAGGGCAGGCATGGA
Source organism: Aviceda cuculoides (assembly GCA_035590195.1). Classification (NCBI taxonomy): domain Eukaryota; kingdom Metazoa; phylum Chordata; class Aves; order Accipitriformes; family Accipitridae; genus Aviceda; species Aviceda cuculoides. The sequence continues at coordinate 27,355 of JAVJGG010000023.1, read as the reverse complement.
TGTGTCCTCTCTGAAGGGGCTGTAGGTGGGGGGCTCAATGTCCTCCTCCGAGTCCTGCAGGTTAGAGTTGCAGAGAGGGGAGCCCGCTCGAGGCGAGTTGAACACTTCCTCTGTCGTGCTGCAGGCTTCGGCCACGTTGTCGTACATGTGGGTGGCTTCGATGATGGTTTTTTTCTCCACCACGTCTTTAAAAAATGAGTGGAAAATCTCCAGCTTATGCTGTGGCTGGCTACAAGGTATCGTAGTGAACTTGCCATCAATCTCCTGGGCGATCTCCTCACCCTCAGTGAGCTGCTCTCTGCTCAAGTCGTTGTCCAGGATGTCTATGGAGCTGTCTGTAAGCGCCACGACTTGTATGGGGATGATATCCTGCACCTCACAGAGAAAGGCACGTAGCATGGCCAGGGATGCCTTGCGTTTTGCTGAGTAAAAGACAATGTACCCATGGACAAGCCGGCTTTTCCTAATGCTAAAGGAAGAATGGTAGGAAAGCAGGGAGAGCTCCACGCGCCTCTTGTGTGGCCCAATGGATAACTCGAGGAGGATGGAGCTGCTGCTGCCACACTGCGAAGGTCTGTAGGTCTGGGACTGCAAGATGGGTAAAAGGATGTCATCCGCGTTGAACGGATCTCCGCACATCAAGCACATGACGATCCGAAGGTCAACATCTGCCAGGTCTTTAATGCTGGATGTCGAGCTGACAAGGTTTAAGTTGCGCTTTGAGTCCAGCAGCCCCTTCAAAACCTGGCTGATCTGCTTCTCATTGATGTTACGGCCATACCCAATGCCAGCAGACGCAGGGTCCAGAAAGACACACTGCAGCTTGCTCGCGATCTGCTGGCCTTGCTGTATCAAGCTATGTAGCGTCTCACCACTGGTGTCCCCCCTCTTGTTAACAAGGATAAGTGTCAGAGGCAGGTGAACCAAGTGATTATCCCTCCTGCCGATGGTTGACTCTCTGCTTTTTTCGATGCTTTCCACCACATAGGACAACGACTCCTTCGAGTTGTAAAGGCAGAGACAACCATGAGGCTGAAAGGTAGGTGTCTGGAAAGAGTTAACAGGGAGCCGGACATTGCCCTCTATCGGCCTCAGGGACAGCTCATACATCTTACCTTCGATCACATACTTGTCATCGTTGGTGCAGAGTGCCCGGATCTCATTGGCCAGTTCGCGTGCCAAACCGTCCTTGCCGAGGATCACCAGATTGATCCTGTCGATGTTGGAGTCTGAATGCAAGTTCTTTTGGTTGCGTTCGGAGGGCCTGATGAAGCGGGAGCTGATCAGATGCTCGATTTTAGAGTCTACGCAAACTGGGCAGCTTGGACACGTTTCCTTCGTTGGGTGGTACACGAAGTGGATGTGCTTCAAAATAAGGGCGTCCCGCTCAGCCTGCAGCTTCTGCAGGGCTTTGAACCTTTGCTCTTCACCCAAGACATCCTGAATGACGCCCATTTTCTCCTTGCTGGGTTTAGCATCAAGCTCCAGTTCGTAAAACAGCTCAGAGTACTCCAAGAGCAGCTCCTGAAACTCCTCCTTGGCCTTTTCTATAATCTGTTTTTGGTGCTTGCTGTAGATATCCATATAAATAGACTCCTCCAGCCACATGTAAAAATCCTCATTCATAATGAAACTGCGCGCTTCCTCCCAGGGCTTCCCGGGTGTGATGAAAGGGGAAGTCTCCAGGTTTTCCTTGAAAGCTCTTCTCATTTCTGCCCTTTTCCTCTCATTCCTCAGCTTTTCTAAATGAGCTTCGTAGAGCTGCTCAGCGGGCTGAGTCTCCATCAGGTCGAAGGGAATGCGTTCATTCTCCATGTTGTCAATGTGGCTTGTGGCATCCCAGGGTGTCTCTTCCAGGACAATAAACCATTTCAGAAAGTCCGGCTTCGTCTCCAAGAGCTTCTCCACTTTTATGCAGCTCAGGTGGTCTATTTCGTCCAGGTCTGGGATGAGGGCTTCGAACGCTTGAGGAAGCATGGCGAGATACATCTTCCGCCGGCGCTCTATGTGCTCCTGCTTGAGGCGGTGGACGTGCTGCAGAAACAGCTTTTTGGCTTTCTGCGTTCCTTCCAGGTAGACGTAATCCTGATACTCTGGAGAGGACTGCATCTTGCGGCTCATGTTCGACCACATCTCGTTGTGGTTTTTGACGATGCGGCTGACCAGCCACTCATACTTGTCTTTAGCAGCAGCTATCTGTTGACTTTGCTGTTTCAAAGCTTCAAAGTAGGGGATGATTTTAGTCTTTCCCCGGCTTTTATCAATCAGCTGCACTAAGGTGCTGAAAGCCAAGTCAATGTTCACATTGGATCTAGCCGACGTCTCCACGACCTGGAGGTTTTTTTTGCTTAAGGCAAAAGTATGTGCATCCCTAATGTACCGCTCCACGCCTTCGTCACACTTTGTCAGGACCACCACAATGGGCTTTTTTGTTTTCGCTAGTTGATTGTAAAGATTTGAAACAAATTTGAGCTGATCATCAAAGTTCCTGTTCATACCCCTGCTAACATCAATGCAGAGAAGAAAGCCATCCACCAGCAGCTTTCCATCCGGCATCTGTTTTTGTTCAAAGTCCTGTTCCAGCCCAAGCTGATCAGTGCAAAAGTACATGAGCTTTTCAGCCGATGCCAGTTTGGTCGCAGCAGCCCTCTTGATATAGGGTTGCAGGGCCGTGCTACGGTGAGGCTGAAAGGTCTGGTCATCGATAAACTCCGTCTGCTCCACAACATGCATTTTACATTCGACGCAGTCCTCCAGGGAACGCACAACTTCCCCCCAGTAGAGGAAATGGTCGTTATTGACCACCCTTCCCCCAAAGTCACTGGTGCTGAGAACTGAAGTGTGGTCCAAATGAAACTCATCCGCACTGGGCCGTACAAACCGGTTGCAAAGGCAGGATTTCCCAATGCCGCACTGCCCCTTCTCCTTCTCCGTTCCAGACAATCCCACCACGCTAATGTTATAGGTGGGAATGCGAACATCTTGCTTTCTTGCCATCATCATCGTCCACACATCCTGTCCCAGTCAACTGCTTCCAAGAGGATCAGTGTTTCTGGCACCCGAAAGGATTAGTGTTTCTGGCACTCGAGAGGATTAGTGTTTCCAGCACCCGGTGCAACTTGGGAGCTCAGTGGAAGGTGGGGTGACAGTTCTCAAGCCAGGCAGGGCACCGGGGCAATGAAGTTCGTCGTTCCCATCCTGTATGTACCAGCAGCGCTTCAGTTCTTGCTGGTCCCCATCATTGGACAGCCAACGTTTCCCCCTAGGAGAAAAAGAAACAACCATCAGCATTTAAGCTCAGGAACCCCAAATAGACCTAATTCTGCCCGTACCTTTTTATACGCCTCGCACTTGAATGCTAGTGCTGATGCCAGGGAGATACCGGCAGTGGCCAAGACGTGCCAACCGCAGCATCCAACCGAGCACTAACCACAGCGGGTACTGCTTCCCCACCATCGTCACAAGCGGCTTGTGGGCACAAACCACAAGCTGACCGTGTCATGAAGGCAGATCAAGGTCACGGTCTGCCCCCCAGCCAGGCAGGGAGCAAGAAAAACAGGTCAGCAGCGGAGGGAAGAGCCAAGCGGACCCACGGCAGAGCCTGGGGGAGAGGGCTTGCTTCCTGGGCATTTCTGAGTCAACACTGAAAAGAAGCAAGTAAAACAAACCGTCCCGTCTTTTCTTTGCTTTTTGACTTAAGATCAGGCATAGCGCTGGCTTAACACCCAATACTGCTTCTACCAGGAGGATTACCTCTTCACTCCTCGTGGATAGGATCTAATAGGATCAGAATAGCTGTGGGGAAAAAAAAAAAAAAAAAAAAAAAAAGGCAGTGAGATACAACTAAACCCTTGAAGAGGCACCCCAAGCATGAGACGACACAAGGAAGTCCTCCCAGAGGGAACAGCATTCGAGGGAGTGATGATCCTAATTACTGCTCCTGAAACTACAAGTGTGGTGAGACACTGGAAAAGGTTGCCCAGAGAAACTGTGGATACCCCATCCCTGCAAGTGTTCAAGGTCAGGTTGGAAGGGGCTCAGAGCAATCTGATCTAGTGGAAGATGTCCCTCCCTGCCCATGGCAGGAGAGTTGGACTGGATGATCTTTGAAGGTCCCATCAACCCAAACCGTTCTGCGATTCTATGAAACATGGTAGTTGAGATAGTTTGCTTTACAATCGGAGAGTGGAAGAGTTTTCAGCTTATGGCAAAAATCAAAATTAACTCGCGTGCAGAAGACATTGTGGGTTGTCGGAACAATCCAGGGAGCACAGCCTTCCACAATGTCTCCTCCACTTTGATGTCTGGATGGTGCAGTTCTTCCAGTTCCCCAGCTGGACTGAATCACACGACAGACAAAGGCTGCTGCAAACCTGCCACGCTGTCGGGTGCTTTGCTTTCAAAAACCTACCCTGACACTCATTTGATCTCAAAAACTCCACATTTCACCCCTCCATGAGGTCACCTGCACCAGCCAAGCCACCATGTTATGTGATCTGAATGCCATGAAGAGGTGGTAGGTGTTTGAGCTTAAACACAAGAAGTTCGGGCATTTTAGGAGTTGGTCTGCAAACTCTCGGCTCTTCTGTGGATACGTTATTTCCCGCGGGAACATCACTTATCAGCAGTGCGTGTAACTCCTCAAGGTGAGACTCTTGCAGGTAAAAGGGCGTAACAGCTGCAGCACCGGTGCAATGTAAACTATGCTGCTGAGCCGCTGTCAAACCTTTAATTACTTCACCCAATTATTCATCGCTCAATTTGAAGGAATGCAGTTACTCCCTGGGAGGCTGGACAGGGCTCGGAGCTGCTTGTACAGCTTCTTCTGCCGCTCTGCCAGGAACCACTCTTCCTCCTGCATTTTCCTCAATTCTTGCTGTTTCTCCTCTTTTTAGAGGATGACCCCAGGTGGATGCCAAGCACCCAGACCCAGCATCTGCTTGCTTCGGCTTACCCCAGGTGCTATTTAAACTGGTTTGTCTGAACCGACAAGCCGTTGCTGCTCTCCCATCTCCCCTCTGATGCTCCCATGCTCTGGCCAGCAAGCCCAGCTGACGCAGCAGCTGGAAATACAACACGGACGCCAGGACAGAGGGATTCTCCCCCAGTTGTAAATTTTCTCTCTGTATCCCAGTAGCAGAAAGTCCCTGAAATGGGTCGTTCGCATCTTTGCAAAGATTGATTTAAGCTTTTAACCATCTGGGTCCGAAATGCTTAATCTTATGCAACAGATGGGCTACCCTTGGCCGCGCAGCACGACGAAGCATCTCCCCAGCCATGCCCAGCCCTCTCACGGACGTAAAACCACTTTCCCAATTTTCTGCAAAAAATAAAACCCCCTGGAGCTGCGAAGCTGCTGATTTCCAAGACCAAATCTGCAACAAGTGAAGGCAGCAACATACCAAGTGTCCAACAAGGGGGAGGAAGGGCCAGCATGGAGGATCCTGCACCACTTCCTATGTTAATCCTTGGCACAAAGTGGGCAATTTATTAACGAATTACAGGATGTGGCTGGGCCGGGCGACAGCATCATCCGATGAATTTCCGACAAATTTGGTGAAACTCAGGTTTTCTGTTCGCTTTTTTCTGGCGGGGAATCCACCTTTTTCTCTTCCGTTGGCAAAACTCACGGTATGCACAGTTGCAGAACCATTTCCACAGACGGGTTTTGGGAACAAAAGCGAATCGCAGCCGAGGCAGCTCCTTCAGCTTTGCACCATCACCTTCGTCTTGTTCACGTTCGCTTGCACGAGCATTTCCTATGCTGGCAAAAAGCAACAGACTGGGATATCTGAGCACACCATGGGTGGGGTTTCCACACCAAAATTATAGAAATTAGATGTAGATTATAGTTCAAAAAAATCACCGCGCATCCTCTGCAACTCCTGAGAACCATTTCCCCTGCTTCCTCTTGTGCATCAGTTTCATACCTTTAAAATAAGGCTTTAATTACCTAAAAAAAAAAAAAAAAGAGAAATGCAAGGTTTTGGAAGCACAGTGGCGTAAGAGCAGGTTTTGAGGGAATGCTGGGACATGTGGCGTGATCAGTCCTGGCCAGCGCATGGGAGCCTGCCTGTTTCCACTGTGTTTTTCTGCACATGCTGCAAAAGCAGCTGGAGGGATCAGCCCAGTGTTGGGATAAGTTTCTGGGATCTGGGATAAGTCATCTGGGATAACCCCCAGATTCAGACCCAGGAGCCACAGAAAGCTTCACACCCACCCTGCTTTTGGGTGTGCTCACACTCATGCCTGTGTGTCCTCAGCTCCCTGTTTAGCTCAACCTAACGAAGCAATGTCCTTTCTCCTTTGCTCAGGGCACGGGAAGGGGAAAACTGGTGTCCAATGGAGCTTGCTTTCGTTTTCTCCACTAAATCTATGAGTCAGGAGTTACTCATTTATGCCACAAAGTCCAGCCAGGAGGACCAGGAAGAAGAAGGGACCTGCTCTGTTAATTCCCAGGAAAGCAGGGGGAGTTTAGCTCTTGTTTTCTCTTAAGAAGCTGGCAGCAGAGACAAAGAGAAGGAAAAAAATAAAAACGTATTTTCTGCTCCCAGATACCTGAAACCTGGATATGACCACAGCCACCAGCGACGACAGCTCACACAATCCTGGCTGCTGATAAGCCTGGACAGTTGCCGGCACTCAACCTGGCTTTCCATGCCAGCCCCCAGTGCTTGTGTGTCGCAACAGCCCCAGAATTAATAGTACATTCAATTAAGCAGCTTCCCAAACGCCATTAAACCAGAGACAAAGCTTTCTTCATGCTCTCTGCGGCACTCACCAGGGTCACGAAGGCCCCGGTGGGCACTGCAGGAGGAGAAACTCCAGCTTGTGACTCAAAAACCCTTGAGGGAAGAGGACCCAATGGCAGCACAGACAATGCCAACCAGTTTTTGGCATGGCTTTTCATTTATTTAAGGGGAATGACCTCTGTGTGGCAGCTCTACCCAGGTCAATGGGATCCTCTTCCTCAACCCGCTGCCACAGACGCCCAGGGCACCGAGTGCTCTGCATAGCATGAAGCCAGGGGCTAAAATAACAGCAGAACCAGCATTCCCAATAGGAAACCAGATGAAATTAAATCCAGGGTGTAGAGGGTTTAAGGAGACACACTCCGTCCTCAGCTACACCTTGTTTGAGGAGCGGTGGCCGGCTGGACCACAGCCTGCCATGGGACAAACCTCTCCGTCCAGCATGGTCTTGCATCCAGAACGCCTCTGAAATTTGCATTTTTAAGAAAACTGAGCATTTAGTATAAGCATTTTAAATAAGCTAAGGCTCTAAATTAGAAGCCGGACTATGCAGAGGCAGAGACGAAAAGAAATGGCAGCCCCACAGCGCCTTGAGGGGACGCAGGGGATCTCCAGCGCTTTGTTTTCTGGGTGTATTAACATCGCCAAAAAAAAAGTCATCCACAGCTGCCCGGTGACGGGGTCCCCCAGAGATGCTGCCGCTCCCCAAGCTCTGTGTTTCTCCAGCTGCCAGTTAAACCACCTGGTGCCATGGACCAGCCTCAGATGTGAAACCTGTGGTCGCTCTGTCCTCTGCAATCAGCAAACCTGAACTTGGTTGAAGCCCTTAAAAAAAAAAACCCACCCTCAACCGTGAAGCTTAAAAATTAAAGGAGTGGGTCCAGCACTCCCCTCCTCCGAGGAAGGCACATGGCACAATCCCACCACAGCAGCCAATTCAGGTAGTGTGGAGTGAGCCTTGCTTATCTCAGGCATTTTGGTGAGCCCAGCCACGGTGTCATCAAAGCACCACAAAATAATCTGACGGCTTAAACGGTGGAAATACCTGGCCAGGAGCCAAGTGGCCTGGGCCCGCTCTCCCCAGCTGGGTCATTAAATCTTTCACTAAAAGAAAAGCGGGGGGGGGGGGGCGTGGAATAAGTATGTGGTTAAACAGTATCTCGCAACAGGCGGGCAAAGGTTTTTCTGCAATGAGGTGGCATCAAGGACCGTCTCATGTCACAGCAAAAGCGAATCCAAGTCCAGGATAATGTTAACCAAAAATAAAAACACCTTGAGGCTACAATTGCTCTCGAGTAAACCACTATTTATCCTGGACAGTTATTCACGTCAAAATGACATAGCAGACGAAAAAAAAGAATCTTCACCTAAGTGCCATTTCTTCTCATCTAGGTATTTAAAAGTTGCCACGACGCTGCCTTCAACACAGCCTCAGCACGTGGCAATGCCGCTGTGTTTGTCAACTCGTAAAAGGCTTTAAAAACAATTCAGTAATCCTGAGACAAAAGGCAAAGGTCAAGTGCTATCGGGATGGGGAAAGGATACGCAGTGCTATGTGAATACTAATTGTCTCCAGCTGCTGGCTCACCTCCCACAGCTCTCACCGTGAGAGAAGCACCTGGCAAAATCAACCTCTTATGGGTCTTGTTTTGGGGTATTTTTTTGGTGTGCCAGCAGTGGAGACAGACCTGTTCTTTCAGTGGCTCTCTGCTGACACACAAGAAGGAGCAATAGGTGGCAAGGCGCAAGCTCTCTGTGGGGACTCGTCCATCGCCTCAGCAAAAGCAGCGTGCCTGCAAAATGGCAAGCTTATCTCCTAACGAAGGGGGTTTCACAAATGAGCAGACTGACCAGCGCAGCTGTAACCCCTTTCCCTGGCCAAGACCAGCTCCTCCAGTGGTGTTCCTGGCAGGAGAATGAGAGAAAACAGCTTTGAGGTGGGTTGTTAGAAACATGACATGGGGTTGAGTTGCTGGCTCTGCCAACAGCTTCACAAGGGCTCGGACTGCAGGGTTACACATAGATGTATATATATACATATATATGGAATTATATACATATATATATAAATGGAATCATAATATGGTTTGGGTTGAAGGGCCCTTCAAAGACCATCCAGTCCAACCCCCTGCCATGGACAGGGACATCTCCCACTCGGTCAGGTTGCTCCGAGCCTCATCCAACCTGACCTCAAACACTTCCCTCAAGGAGGCATCCACAGCTTCCCTGGGCAACCTCCTCCAGTGTCTCACCACCCTTATCACAAAGAATTTCTTCCTCGTGTCCAACCTAACCCTCCCCTCTGTCAGTTTAAAGCTGTCGCTTCTTGTCCTGTTGCTGCAGACCCTTGCAAAAGTCTCTCTCCATCTTTCTTACAAGCCCCTTTATGTATTGAACAGCTGCAGTAAGGTCTCCTTCTCTTCTCCAGGCTGAACAGCCCCAACTCTCTCAGTCTTTCTCCGCAGCACAGCTGCTCCAGCCTTTGAACCATCTCCGTGGCCTCCTCTGGACCCACTTGAGCAGGTCCATGTCTGTCTTGTGCTGGGGACCCCAGAGCTGGATGCAGGCTGGGTGTCTCACCAGAGCAGAGCAGAGGGGGAGAATCCCCTCCCTCGACCTGCTGCCCAGGAGACGCTTGGCTTTCTGGGCTGCGAGTGCACATTGCCAGCTCGCATCCCAGTTGTCACCCACCAGCGTCCTCAAGTCCTTCTCTGCAGGGCTGCTCTCCATCCATCCATCCATCCCTCCATCCCTCCCTCCCTCCCACAGCCTGTGCTGGGACGGGGGATCGCCCCCACCCAGCTGCAGGACCTTGCGCTTGGCCTTCTTGAACCTCATGAGGTTCATGTTGGCCAACTCCTCCAGCTCCCTCTGGATGGCAGCTCTTCCCTTGAGGGCACCAACGGCACCACTCAGCTTGGTGTCACCTGCAATCCCACTGTTTAGGTCATTGATGAAGGTATTGAACAGTACTGGTCCCGGTATGGATCCCTGATAAGACACTACTCATTGCTGATCTCCATTTGGACGTTGAGCCATTAACTGCAGTCAACCTATACGGGCATACATTTACATTTATCTGTATTTATGGATCAACCGGGGCCCTTCCTGGTGTACTGCCACCAACAGCCCCAGAGGCGTTCAACCCAACCAGAGCAAATCCCAAACAGAAACATCTCCACAGTGGGGATGGAGCTGTCCATCCCACCCAGCCTGGGTGGTTAACAGCTCCGCCACTAGCCACCTCCCTGAGAAGGTACCAGAGTGTTAATCACCCTGACCCAGTGGCTAGCAAACTCAAAACTCATTTTCAAGAAAAATAAACTGGGGCAACATCCAAATGAGTCAGCAAGGACGAGGCCAATGGATGTCAAAGTCGTAGAGATCCCTCAGTGAAGGAGCACAGACCAACCGTCGAGTCCCAGCCCAGCCAGCCAAACACCGGTGCACACCACTTAAGTCAGCTGTGGCTAGAAAATGACTAATTAGGCTTCAAACCCAGCGTGAACAAAAGCATCACCTTCTGTGACAGCCACGCCAAAATCTCATCACCATAAAAATAACTTTTACACACCCAATTCCCAACTGCAATTGCAATAAATCCAGCTTCCTTCGGAAAAATGAGCAGACCTCACTGCCTCAACCCCTCACCCGCCCCAGTTAAGCCAATTCACCCCAAAATGAGGGTCGCCATTGCCCCACGGCTGTCAGATGGCTGCAGACACCACAGGCATAATGCTCAGCACATGCCTACCCCTGATTTTCCTGGTTTCACCAGACTTCAGAGGCAGAGAGGGAAGACGCAGCCGTGGGAGGGACGGATCTCGGCCACGATCTTATTGAGTGCCTTTCTGGAGGGTTTCACAGCCCCCCTGGACACTCCCCAGTTGAACTGCCTGGCTCCCAAGGGGACCAGCTCCTCTCCCAGCAGCACCAAGAAAACCCACCATGGTTTAGGGGGCTGGCAGAAAATTATCCAGGTTAAGCCCCACGCTAAAACACGGGCCTCTACGAGATGCTCATGATCGAGTCATGCTGCTTCAGAGAGAACAAGCTTCCAAATCGGCATCCCCAAAACCACTCTGGATCCAAGTAAAGCCTAAACCTTTCCAAAAATCACCATTTGCTGTTGCCTCAAGATGGGTGATGATCTGAGGGCTGAGGGAAAACCCACCCGGTGAGCAGACGTGGCTGGGGAGACTGGGAGGGAACTGAGGCTGCTGGGGAAGAAGGAAAAAAAAAAAGACTAAAAAATAATAAAAAAAAAAAAAAAAAAAGAAGAGCAAAGCAGGTGTGGAGAGGAAGGAAGAGCCAGAGTGCAGACACCGACCCTCTCTGGGAGATGCTGCTCATGCCACACTCTGGTGAAGATGCTGTTTTGGATGTGCTGCTCCCTGAATCCTGTCCTCCGAGCCAGGACGAGGAGATGTGCAAGTGCCCAAGCAAGGAAAGTCCACACAAGGAAAGTCCTAAAATCAGATGTTTTGCACAACTAGGAACCACAACAGCCTTTTTTTTTTTTTTTAAGGGAGCAAAGGAAAAACCGAAGCTCCTTGAGTCTCAGAGGTGAGCAGTGCCACCCTGAAGCACCTGGGAATGTGGACAGAGAAAGGGAGGGATTAAAAAAATAAAATAAAAAAGAATTTAAATTTGTTTTTCCAAGTGCTGTCAAAAGCCTGCCAAAACACGTTACCCTAATGAAACTTCCCTGTATTGGGACGGAATAAGGAAAGCAGCAGGAGCCCTGGTGCAGGAGCAGGCATCCTCCATGGTACAGCCTCAGCACCCAGCTCAGCACCTTTTGGGATTTTAATTTTAAAATTAAGTGGTGTCTCATGTCTGTCTGGGGGGGGGGGGGGGGGGGGGGGGGGGGGGGGGGGGGGGGGGGGGGGGGG
>JAVJGG010000021.1:30081376-30100904 GCA_035590195.1 Aviceda cuculoides | reverse complement strand
CCGCACCCCCGACACCCCAGTGTCCCTGTACCCCCACCCTACACCCTCGAGACCCCTTCCAGTGCCCGCCGCACCCGTACCCTGGACCCCTGAGACCCCAGTGTCCCAGGACCCCACCCTGCACCCAAGAACCCCCAGTGCTCCCCACGTCCCTAACCGAGACCGCAGCCCGGGTGCTGCAGGGGCACCTTGGTGTGCACCCATCCCTGTGGGCCACCCTGGCCCCAAGCCCACCAGCAATGGGAGTCAGGGTGCTGGGGGGTCACATGCCCGACCCGAGGCAGGGCACCAGGGCCAGACTCCGCTCCAGGCGCTGTGACAGAGAAACGTGGTCCGAGAGCTTCGACCATCCCCTTCCCCGGGCTGCAGTGCCTGCAGGGAGCAGCCTGGTGAGCTGCCCCTGGCCATGGCTTGTGACACACAAAAATGAGTTCAGAGCCCAAAATGGCCACGTGCCTCGAGGGGCACCTGGGCTATAATCCCAGCTCCTGTACCCCAGCTCTCCCAGCTGCCTGCCACAGTTTAGTTTCCCTGGGAAGTGCTCTTCGGGAAGATTTCACACAGCTTCAGCCTGGCGTGAGGCTGCAAATCCATCAGGATGCTTCTCTGACTTACGCCTGCCTTGGTGGCCCAGTGGCTTTGCTGTGCAAACTGAAACCGGTGCAACCAAAACCCACGTGCTCCCGCTGGCAGTGCAACAGGGGCCCCTCTCCTTTATGGTGACTCCCTGGGACCGGAGCAGCTGGTGCTGGCCCTTCCTCACAGCCCAAAAAAAAGTTCATCCTGAGCTTGTTCTTCCACTGAGCCTCACGAGTGGCATCCCAGGGCACTCTGGGATGAACTACAACACTGAACTACAGGATGTTGGCAACAGACACAGTACATTGATTTTCTTTGATATTAAACAAAACACCCATCATTGCCTGGTTTGGGGAGAACTATACAAACTGCATCTGTGTCCCACATGCACGGGTTTCCCAGCACCAGCAAATCCCGTGGTCCATGCCAGCTCAGAAGGCGACTCATCCCCAGGACACCGGGACCCCTGGTGCTGCTGCAGGACATTGCCAAGCTCCCAGTGGCCATTGCAGCTCCTCTCCTGACAAATCTGTTTCCCAGGCACTGCCCAGCCTGCCAAGCATCCGCGGTGAGAAACCATTACGCAAGATCTAAATAAAGGAAAAAAAGAGAGGAAAGAAAAGGGGGTGTGTGGGAGAAACAGGTGGGGACTAGCTGCAGTGATGCCAGCTGGCAAGTGCCATGGTGAGAGGAGGAGCTGAACTGCAGAAGTTCAAGCAAATCTCCCCTTCAGTAGTTGGAAGACTATTAAGCAGGTATCCTTCATTGCAGTGCTGGGCACACAGGGGATTTCTCCTCCTATTGTGTGCGCCTGATCAGGTTAATTGCATAGTTTATATACAGGTTCTAGATACATATTCATTAGATTTCTTATTAAAGTTTTACATATTAATTAATTCATTATCATATGCAAATATCCCTCATGCAGGCATATTCGAGGTCTCTGGTGGTCTTCCGTAGTCTTCCTTACTTGTCTGCTGTTTGACACTTCTTGGATGATTCTGCACAGTGTGATCTTCTACGTGTTTTGATACATCTTATCCTAAAGAATGCTTGTTAGTGCCTCTATTATCTATGTCTACATTAATGATGCAGTTCTCCAGACACTGCAAGGCCATCTGAAAGCAGTTTTTTCTTTGGTGTCTTATACGTTGTGCAGCATACAGAACTCTTATCTACTACCGGTCAGCAAATAATTGGGTAAAGGAATAGCAAGACCATTGTGTTCAGAAAAACATATTGTGTCGCTCCACTCAAGCTCTTAATTTCTGTCTCCAGAATCAACAGCTTCAGTCACCCCCAGCCACCCTGATCAACTTAACTTCAGCCTACGGCAATGCAAGTCCAAAGGGCCTCCTAACAGCAAGAGAGCTTGGCTGTTGGATGCCCCTGTTCTTGCCAAATCAGCTGAAAAACAGCATTAAAACCCAGCAGGCTCAGACGTCACCTCTGTACTGCATGGTGGGAGCTTGCTGGCAGGAAAAGCTGGAGACCTAGAGCCTCTTGCTCAGCCAGACCGCGGAGGTTTGGATTACCGTTTGCTTTTTCACATTGTTTCTGGTTACAGTGGCCATTTCAAAGCATTGCAGGTGCTTTGCAAACACAGACGCACCCAGCGCTGCTAGCAAGGTGGCAAGGAAGGAATAAGGAAGGTTGCAAAAGTGGCGATTCACTCTACTGGGCACAGCCCAAGGAAGCCCCTGGAGCAACATCATTGTCCACCTTCAATCCCCATTGCTGCTTCAATTCCTGGAGTGCAATTGCAGCAGGCTGAGCTCAGCTCCCAGCACCACCAGCAGCTAATCTGGAAGGATCGAGTTGCACGGACCCATGCCAGGGCTGTGGCCGGCTTCCCGCGGATGTGAAGGTCACCTCACATCCAGGCTACTGTGGTCGGAGAAAAGGGGTCTGTTCCCGCCTGCTTATGTCGTGAGGTTCAGAGATGTACGTACCCGCCTTTGGGAAGGTGAGCGGCAGCGGATGGGCGAGGATGTGAGCACCTGGCCGCTGCTGAGCACGAGGGCGCAAGGGGAGAAAAACAAGATGGCTTCAAGTGCACAAAGCAGACAAGCCTGGGAGAAAAAAGTACTTGCTGGGAAAAGGACTCACTTTGACTAATCCTGGAAAAAATAAAGGCCAGAAATTGTTATTCTGAAGTGGAGGGAAGCAGAAACCTTGCAAATAATCTGGTCTGAGCTGCAAAGCTGAGGTCAGGCAGTAAATGGCGATGAAAAAGGTGCACATTCTTCCTCCTGGGTGTCACTCACAAAAAAATGGGCACCACCAAGCCACCCTCACCCCATCCCTGTGGGGCAGCTCCAACTCTGCAGCCCCACTCGCCCCATTGTGGCCGGGCGGGTGGGCAGGATGGGCGTGGGGGTCCCTGCCTCTGTGCAGCCCTTTGTCCTCCCGCAGCACCCACAGCCCTGCATGCCTGTGCAGATGCTGCTGGTGCTGGGGCAGACGCTGTGCCCAGTGCCACCACCACCCACGGGGACAAAGCCACTTTGTGCGGGGCCAGCCGGGCACATCCTCAGCCTCCTCCCCACCCTGTGCCCCCATGTGTGCCTTCCCTCTCGCAAGTCAGGGAAGAAGGCAGGGCCACACCAGGACAGGGCATAACCTCAGTGATGACCCCCATCTCCTCCTCATCCTCCCGCCACCTCCATCTCCTCCAACTCCAGTTCCTTCATCTTCTCCACAGTCTCCCAGTGGGTGCCATCCCCCCCCAAACCTCCCACCCTACCGGGACTGACCCTTTCCTGGGGTAACAACAGGGTAGCCCAGGCTCTCCAGTGAGTTTGACCCCCACTGTCCCACCTCCCCCAAGAAGTCACGTCATCTCAGTAGATCTCAGCCCTTTTATTCGCTCAGCAGCCATCAGCCATCACATCCATTCAGCAGGAAAACCACGGCCCGGGAAGCTGTGAAACCTCGTGGCATTCCCCTTCACACGGTGAGCGATGTGGTTGGGGCTGTTTAATCCTCCGTGCAGTTTCCAGTCCCAAAATAACCCCTGGAGGCAAAAACCTCCTTATGGGGGGTCTTCTGAATCACAGCCTTCAGTTAAAAGATCCTCTCCGTTACCTTGTCCAAGTGGTTAAGAAATCCCCTCCTGATCACACCCCCACACCCCCCCTCCCGAAAAAGCCCCAAGCAGTTAGAGCACAAATTCAATGCGCAGAAAATGCAAGCCGGGTGGGAGAAAAGCATCCATGTGAAAGCTGCAAAGCCTTGCATCTTGCAGCTGGGGGGCAGGTCCCAAGACTCCTTTTACCAGGCAATATTTTTCTGTCCCTTTGCTCCTGCCTTGCTTCCACAAGAGCCCTGAGACAGCTTCTGTCTGCCAGAGGTGGCACCTGGCCATGGCAAGCCGGGCAGTGACCTAATTGCAAAGAAAAGCCCAGCATCACTGCAGCTTGCTAAGGGTCATGGCCTCTGGGCCCCAGGGTGAGCAGCAAAGCTGCTTCCAGGGGGGTAATTCCAACCCCCCAGCAGGCAGAGCCTGAGCCACCCCTGAGGCTCGCCCTGTCTGGGGATCCCCGCTCCCTACAGGGCAGAGTGCGGCCCGTGCCTCAGTTTCCCCACAGGGAAAGGGGCCCACGGGGAGTGGCACCAAAAGCATGGGGGAGCCAAGCGTTAATGACATGGTCCCTCCTGTCCACCCCCCCTCCATGAACAACTGTCAGCAGCCCTCCACAGGGGTGGCCAAGGAGCCCCCTGCTATGCCCCAGCAGGGGCCAAGCCCCCACCCCGTGCCTGCCTTCAAAGGCTCTCAGCTGGGCAGGGGGCCGAGCTGCTGCCTGGGCTGGGCTTAGTGAGTTGCCGCAGATCCCGTGCAGACCTGACGGCCCACTGGGCCAGCTCCCGCAGCACCCCCAGGCCCCACAGCTTCCTCTCGAAGAGGCCGAGGTGGGAGGGGGGGGGGGGCAGCGCTCTCCTCACTGGGGGGCCCGCGGCTCTCCAGCCGCAGCAGCTCCTCAAGGTGGTAGGCGAAGGCTGAGACCTGGAGCAGGACGGCTGCCAGCGCCTGGCCCAGGGCGGCATCAGCCTCACCCAGCTGCTCCCGCTGCTCCTCCAGCATCTGGGCCAGCAGGGCCCGGAAGGCCCGGTACGCTGCCAGGTTCTCCAGCAGCCGCTGGGTCCCCGTCTGCTCGTCCCAGCGCTCCACCGCTGCCACCGGCACCCCCTCCACCACCGCCACGCTGGCTGAAGCATCCAAGCCCTGCCGCTCCACCTGCAAGGGTGACAGCAGCTGGGGATCAGCAGTGGCAGGAGGAACAGGGGGACCCCCACCAGCACGGGCTCCAGCGGGCCCTAATTTAGCTTCGGTGCTGGCCAGGAGGCATTCGGTGCAGTGCAAGGCCAGGTGCTTGAGGTTTGCCCAAGCATTAGCCAGCAGCACACCAAGGCCCAGGTACCAGCAGCATTTCATCTCCCATCTCTACCATGGGCCAGATCACTCATGTCCCAGCACAGCTGCCAGGAGCTCCCCGGACGCCAGTAGCGGTGGCCACCCCACCAGTGCTCCCAGCCCCAAGGGCAGCCATAAGGAGCAGGGCAAACTTACGTAGGTGTCCAGGAGATCGATGACGTCCGAGCGCATCTTCCCGGCCAGGCGGATGCCTCGGCTGCACAGGTCACGGCGCCGGAGGGCGGCTGAGGAGCTGTCTGCTGCCGCCATGGCCTGGGCAGCTGTCACAGGCACCAGGCTCACGGCACAGCGCCTGCCTGGCCCAGCGAGGACAATCCCTTGCTGAGCTGGTGCATTCCAGCCGGGAGCTCTGCTCACACGTCCGCTGGCCTGGCTCTCCCCCTCTTCCACGCCTGGGGCCTGGCACGACGCTGCAAATTCCCGCCTCTGGGATCAACAGCGACAGATTATTTCTCTAATTCCTCCATGCATCGCTACTCCAAGTGCCATGCCCAGAATGGTCTTGCCTGGCAGCAACAGGCTCCCAGCCCCAGCTCTGACCCATTCCTCCCTCCCAGCCACACAGTGAGATTAGCAGCCTGCCTCATGCCAGAGTGCGGGAAACCACTGCCGGGAAGAGGCAAGCAAAGCCCAGACATTGCTCAATATCTCAGCCCGGGTAGCACGCTGGGGCCTGAGCAGGGCAGAGCGCTGCAGGTTTGCCAGGAAGGGACCGAGGGGAGCCCCCGGGCTGGAGATCCAGCACTGGCTGCAGGCTGGGCTGCAACCCAAATGCTGACTGAAGGCTGCAAGGGCCTGTCCTGGCTGCCTCCAGCCCTTTTATTCCCCCCATGACTGCATGGGACTGGGTGCCCCAGGTCTAACTCCCCTTTCCCATGAGTCCTGCCCCAAAGGGGGGCTGCAGACAGGGGAGGAGGTCCCAGCCACCCCAGGGCAACACTGGCCACCCACCACAGGTGAGCTGCATGCACCAAGACAAAAACAGCCCTTTTGGTTGGTTTGGTTTTTCCTCAGTATGTTTATTTTGGTTATGTATTACCCAGATTAAGAGAAAAAACAGGAGTTGAAAAGCAGTTTCCCTTCAGTATCACAGTACACTGAGCCTTGCCCCAGCCTAGCTGGAGGGCTGCCCCGGCCCCCCAGCCCGACCTCCCAGGGCCAGCGGCCAACTCAACAGTGTCGTTGCCACCTGGTGGCTACTGCAGAAAGCACTGCTGAGCTCCGGGAGCCCCCCAGCTCCAGCTGGCACAGCCCCCGGCCCAAACCCTGTGCACCCCAGGGCCCCTGCCTGCATGCCGCTGCCCATACCAGGCACAGCACCCACAAGCTCTCCGGGGCGTTAAGAGGAGGCAAAGGGCCCTGTGTCCCCTCCGTTCCGTCCCCAGAAGGACAAAAAAAAAAAAAAGAAAAAAAAAACCACAAAAAAAAAAAACAGGGAAAAAAAATACAAAAAAGTTTATTGCAAACTACTACAATAATTTATTGAAGCAAACTGCATGCGAGTGAAGGAGAGACATCGAGGTGAGGAGGAGCTGCGGGAGGCCTGTGTCAGTTTTAGGGTTTCAAAGGGCAGTGGGAAGGGAGCTGCTACACCAGACTCTCCTGCATCAGGGGTTAGCAGGCTGTGGTTAGAGAACAGACAGGCAACTGGCAGAGACCAGAAAAAGAAAAAGGAGAGCTACGAGATGTGTGCATGGAAGGACAAGGCAGGGAGTGGCAGGGATCAGAGGTGTCCAGGTCGGGAAGCAAACGAGCTGCTTGATTCTGCATCCCAGAAATGAGGCTCATGGCTAACTCTTTGCCCCACTTGGGGTAGTTGGGGCAGACACAGGACCAGGCAGACTCCCTCACCTCCCAGCCAGGTGCCAAGCGTTGCATCACCAGAGGTGAGCAAGCCCTTGACCCAGAAGCGTTTTAGTGCCATCCCTCAGAAAATAAAACCCCGAGCTCTCCGTTTAGTGTTCTGTGCAAGGCTCTGCCTGCTCTGCACCTCCCACGGGGCACAGGGCAGGGCACAAAAAGCAGCACCAGCAGCATGGTCTGCAGCAAGCGCGGGGATGACACACCTGACCTGCACCACATGAGCACATCAGCTACCCGTGGCTAGGATCCAGGCCAGGAGACATGCCACCAAACAACACAGCTTGGCCAGCCCCAAGTCTCCCCAGAGAGAAGACCCACAGTGCTGGGGGGTGAAACCATCAGAGTTGGGTTTGAACACATCTCCCTGGGCTGCTTCTCTTTAGTTTGCAAGGGGAGGGGACTGGCTGGCCACCCGAAAGCTTCCTGCTGGAAATCACAATAGTTTGATCCAAGCAAGAAACTGGATCATCCTAACTGAAGAAACTGGTTTAGTTTAATGCCATACCACCATTGACCTGACATGCACTGTCCCAGGAGACCCACATTCAGGTATGCTGGGCTCTCATCCTTATCTCCAGGAAAGGCTCGTGGCCTGACGCATCTCCTGCAGGCATGGGAGCCATGCTGCTGCAAGAACATGGGATGCCCACACCCAGGGCATAAGACACCAGGATTGCAAACTGTTCAGCCACAAACCGCCCCAACACCAGAAGTGTTTCAACTTGCTTTGACAAATATATCAGTGTAAGGGGTGGAAGGGAGGGGGCAAATCAGGACAAATGGGCCAATAAAAGCTGTCAAGCTTAGCCACAGCTGGATTTCCAGGCTGCACGGGGGACACAGCGGGTGTTCAGAGTCAGTTTCCTGTAAAAAGTTTCCAATTAAATTCCATGTTTTATTGCCATTCTCCAGAACCCAGGTAGCCCGATTTTGCCTAGCTGCTGTGTGCTACAGACCCTGATCTTGTGCTCGGACAAGATACTTTAGCTCTGCTCTCAACCACATAAACCCAACCAAAAAACCAAGCAAACAAACAAAAAGTCCAGGTTGTTCTTCGCCTCTTCCAAAACCACTACGAATTCAAGGCCACTGAATCTCCACACACAGTTTCAGATAAGAGCAAAAAGATACAAGTCTCCATAGCAGACACATCATATCCTGTGTAAACTTTTCCAAGGGCTCAGAGCTGTCCAACTACACCAGCAGGCAACACTTGAACCGCCACGTCTCATGGAAAGCAGGGGTGTTTGCGCAGAAGAGAAAAGCTTTGAAAACGCAGCTGCACAACACCCTCCCCTCAAAATGGGGGCAGGGAGAAAAGCTGACAGCCCCTTAGTCCCACATCAGTCTATTGCCTTGAATAAACAAGCCCGAGACAACCATATCCAGTCCCTGCTTCTGCATTTTTGTCTAGACCTGGAAAGGAGAGGCAGAATTGGATGAGGAGCACAACATCCCCCAGCAGCAAGCAGCTCACAACTGTCCTACATCACGAGAACAAGTTTCTGGCTAATGATGTTCCTCCCTGAAAGGCTAGGGAGCAAGGGGGAGGCAAAAAGAGATTTTAATGCAAGGAGCTCACCCCAACCTGGGAGGGAGGGAGACAACAGCCAGCTGCTCCATCACTCACCTCATCCTCCTGCTAAAATGTTGCTGCAGACACTGCCACTGCAAACAGGCTCTTCTCCAGGGGCTCTCCCTCTACTCTGGAAAAGCTGCAAAAGACATCAGACTCCAGAACGCTGCCTTCACCTCAGCTCTCCCATCTGCTGTTACAATAGCATGACGTGCTCCCTTGCAGCTCGCTAGTGCGAAGAGGCCTACTGGGAAATAGCCTGAACCCCTTCCACCCCCACCCCCTAAGAACATAACTAAAAAATACCGACCCTTTTTTAATCAATAAATAAGGAATCTTGTTACCACAACACAAAAACGAAGCATGTTCAAAGTGCAAATTACTGTCGTCAAACTGGGATGCTCCTCCTTGCCTCTCCCACGCAGGGCTCCTGTAGCCCCCGGGCCTCTCCAAGCAAACATGATCTATGAGCCAGGGCGTTCCCTCGACTTCCTGCCAGAGCTGGAGCAGAGGAGCACGGTGGGGAGAGGGACGTGCACTGTTTCACAGCTCACCCTGCTGAGGGGGCCTAAAGTGCCAAGCCAAACTCCCAGCCCTGGGAGGAAGAATGAGACTGCAAGGACCAGAGCGCAGTGATGCATAGAAGTTGGGACCAGGGGCGAGAGGGAGTCCTAAGAAACTTGTCCAGAGCACATCAAATGCTTTCTAGTTTTGCAAGCGGGGCCACCATCAAGGAGCCAGAAAGGCATCTGCTTTGGGGTAGAGCGAAGGGTTTCAGCAGTCCCCCCTCCCTTGGGGAAATCCATCGCTCAATCCAACTTGCTCTGGTAATGGCACCATGTGCCCCTTTCTACAAAGGAGCAGTGGGAGAGAGACAAGTGGCTAGGAGAAAGAGGATGTGCGGTGATCCACGCTGGAGGGGAGCAGACCCTTCGGTTATTTACTAGTACTGTAAGTTTTGTTTAACTTTTCTCTCTTTCAGTAAGTGTCTCTTTTTTTTTTTTTTTTTTTTTTTTTCCCTCCTCCTTTTAAATACAGAGCCCAAACTGTCCCAGCACCCAAGTGCTCCCCGCCCACTAGGGTCCAGTGGAGTCTGAATCTTCGATAAGCACTTCTGTAGTGGCTCCCAGGATCTCTGTGTTCATGACCAGCCCCTCCGGGTTTGTACTGCTGCCACTACCCACAAAGAGCTTGCCATCAGCCACCAGGCTCACGCGCTCTGCCCCACTGCAGTAGGTCTTCGGCATTCCGTCAGGGTTCAGCAGCAGGCAATCTGCCGGGGCAGCGCTTCCCAGCGGGTCGGGAAGAAGGGGGAGGCCCTGGCCATCAGTGGGTGGCGCAATGGCCTCAGGATTAGTGCCCAGGATGTCGGTGCTGGTGATGAGGGCACCCGCATTGGCAGCCAGTGCTTCAGCAATAAGCACTTCGGGGTGGCTCTTGGCTTTGTGGGCCACGACGCTGTCCTTCTTCTCAAATTTCTTGCCACAAATGTTGCAGGAGAACTGGTAGAAGGAGTCCGCATCATGCTTCTTCATGTGCCAGTTGAGGGAAGCCTTCTGCCGGCAGGTGAATCCACAGATCTCACACCTGGGAGGGGAGAAGGAGGAGGTCACAAGAAAGGGACATCCCCACAGACTTGTGGGGACAGCAGTACCAAAGAGGCAGCCCAGGAAAACAGCAGGGGCTCACTAAAATGGGATGTCACCATAGCTCCAGTTCTTCCAGTTTTATTTGCAGAGGGCTTATGTTCCTCAGATCTCTACTGAGACACAGCCTCAGAGCAGTGAGACAGGCAAGACAAGCGGCAGCTCAAACACTCCTACAGGTGTGTATTTAAAGAGAGCTGGGACACCAGGAACAGGTTCCAGCCCTGACTTCAGAGCTGCCCCTGCTCTTGGTGTAGTCCAAAAATGGGTGTATCCAAGGATCCCTCAAAGCAGGAGAACAAGACAGGCAGAGGTACTCACTGCAAGGGCTTCTCGCCCGTATGGATCATTCGGTGCACAGCCAAGTTATGAGAACTCTTAAACGCCCGGGCACAGTACTCACAGATGTAATCCCTTTGATCTAAAAAGCAACACCAGTTGGAGCATTATTCTCTGGCAGACCTGCTCCCTTTCCCAGGTCTCACATATTGCAGGTAAAGCTGCCTGAGAAGCAGCAGAACTAGAAGTGCTGGGAGGCCAGCAGGCATAGCAAAGGAGGAGGTGGCCCACAATACACCATAGCAGCTGATCTGGAGAGTTAAGGCATGATTAAGACTCTCCTAAGAGCTAATTATCCATTCTGACCAATACTGAAGGACTTGCAAATTAGGATAAAACTTAGCTTGGTTTATCCCTCTACAGAACCCTTGAGTGACACTTGCCAGGGGGTGAATTAAAAACTCCATAGCCTATTTCTTTCATTTACTTAAAAGATAGTAATCCAGAAGGAAATAATACCCTGCTGCTGCTGCAAATCTATGCCACCTGCCTTGGCTTCACTCTCCCCAGAAGTCCTAGAGGCTTTTCTGTTGCCCCCCACCCCTCCGTTCACTGACCTGAGGAGGAGTTTGTATCTATTTCCCACCTCCCTGTCTGTACCTGTGTGGTGTTTGGCATGCCGCAGGAGCTGCTTCTGAAGTCTGAAGAGCCGACCACAGGAGGGATGAGGACACACATATTTTTTCTTCAGCAAGTGCTGGTACTTTATGTGATGCTATAAAGGAAGAGTGAAAGGTTGTAGACATTCTCTTTACATGGCTAAGAGAATAGCTGAGACACATCAATCCCAGATGGCCCCTCAGCAGGCCACCGGACTCCAATCTCTGACAAGACGCCCTTATACCATGAACACAAAACTTTGATCTCCATTGAGAGAAAAAAGCCAAACAAATGTGGACATCTAGGAACAGGACAGATACAGAGAGACACACATGGCCACAATCAATTAAGTCTAACAAAAAGACAGCACTAGAAAGGAGTGCTTCCGTGCCAGTGGAGGACTAGCTGCGTGTTCCAAATGGCTTTTCCCTGCCCTCACACATGCCATTCAGGAAGTGAAAAATCTCAACCAACCTGCAGGTAACGCGGGTGAGCCAAGACTGTGCCACAGCCTTCCATCTCGCAGCGGACATACTGTATTGGAGGCTTCTTCCTAAGAAGTCAGTAAGTAAATGGCAGAATGGTTAGCTGATGCATCTGAAGCCAGGGCAGCAGCAAGGTGAATGAGTGCGAGTGCAGCTCAGTGATGTGAGAGCAAAGGATTACTGCTCCAATATTCCTATTTGGGCTATGCTGATAGAGGCTCTGTCCAAGAGTTCCCTCCACTCCTAGCACTACTTAAGGGCTCTCCCCAGAGCTGAGAAAACCCCAGGAGACAGAGTTCCCAGAACCTTATCACTGGGCAACGCCAGGCTAGGAATCAACTCGGAAGTGGGGAGGGGGCTGGAAAGGGGAAGGAAAGAAGGGAAGACAAGGCATGCTGCTATTTTCACACACACTCCCCCCTTAAGGCAGATTTCTATACCGTGCAAGAGAGATGACTTTGAGACAATCAACATCTCTGTGTAGGACACAAGGGAAGCAAGTCTTCAGAACGGAACTGAGTAGAGGGGATCACCTACCTTCTCTTGGGCAGCCTTGGGCTCTTGTCATCCTTTCTCCTCCTTCCCCTCCTGTGACAGGGTTACAGAAACAGAATTGAAAGAAGCTTCTTTACATTGGTAGTGGGCAGAGTTTTTGAAGTGTATGCTACAAAGCAGGAGCATGCTGTAAGAAATACTACAGAACTCTTCCACACCTTTAAGCTGAAAAGTAACACTGCACCCAATAAGTCAGCTGCTTTGGCAAGTCAGCCACCTGCTCTGCATCAAAACACCTGAAGAGTTTCTAAGGAAACACTCTTGTAACAGATGGACAGGCTCCCTAAAGAAGTAGCCAGGCCTCCACGCGAATTGTCTCTGCATTTTGCAGAACTGCCACATCACACAGAAGACTGCTCCCTGTGGAGCTGTGGTCCCCATGTTTCTGATACATGGCTGACACTTTCTTCTGCATGACATTTGGTAGGCCTCAAATCACCCTGCCTCTGCCAACATAGTCAGGCTGCAGCTGCATGAATACCTGCTAGGTCTCGCATACAACACATTTTTAAGCATGGTTGCCTGGCTCAAATGTTTCTCAGCCCACCATTCACAACTATGCAGATACCAGCAAACAGGTATCAGATAGCCACAGCCCAACAGGCTGCGGTTAGAAATAACCAACTCTTCTGCTACAATGGAGTTAGGAATGGCTATTTTAGAAAACCCTCAACGAGGCAATCACATCCTTCACATTTTTTCCTTTAAACCTGTAACTGCCCAAACAACTCACAACCTTATAATTAAATTCATCCCTTTCCAGGCTGCACATCAGCACACAAGATTCTGCTCTTGTAAGTTTCTGCTGCAGACAGTTAGCAAGCTATTGCATCACTAACTGCAAGCTCTAGAAAAATCAATCGAGTACAAGTTGGAAGCAGATTGAGAAGGAGGCAACATTCTTGAGAAATAAATGCTTCATGTGGTTTGCTCTCACAACCCCTCCCATTTCCTAAAGCATTTTTTATAAACATGTAATTTTTGTTTATAACAACATAGTCCAGAATTGATGGTGCACCCTATTTCCTCTGCTCTGTTGGGTAATGTTTCATACCATGTGAAAAACATCAATCTGCATGACTAGAAAGAACAGGATTAATGATCTAGCAGCTATTTTACAGTCCCCTGAATTAACTATAGCAGTTTATACACTTGTCAAGACAAAAATCTATGCTCCATCTGAGCAGATTTACACTTACATGTAAAATGCACCCTTCCAAGCAATAGCTCTGCCCAGAACATCGTGCCTGCTTCATCATATTGCTGCAGAGATACTCACAGTAGATTGATGGAAGTCTTTTCTAGACTGTACTGAGACACCTTTATTGTTAGCAAGACCACACCAGTAACATGCTCAGCAGGCACTCAGCATTCAAGCCAAGCCTTCAGAAGAGGCACAGGTTTTGTTATGCACAAAAGTAGGGTCTGACCTAAATATCACAACCACAAGACTCAGAAAGCCATCTCTAACAGGAAAAAAAAAAGTTCTCAAAACATCAGCATCCTTACTCCTCTCCAGTACAAGTAAACTCTGCAGCAGCTTAGAAACAGCAAGAGAAATTAAAACAAAGGTGTGCAGAGCCCCACGCTGCAGACCAGCAGAGGGAGCCTCATTTGTTCCAATTGCCCGAAGAGGAGCTAAAGTGCAAAACCTGTTTGGTTTTTTTCTTACCTCACACTATACCAAAGAATGGCTTTGACACAGATACATAAATCCAATCTACCTCAGTTGCCAGAAGGAAAGCTTCAGTGTTGAGTTCCAGTGACAGCATACACAAAGGTTTCGAGTCTCCACTCAAAGCACAAGTGGCTGACTAGGTAGCAAAAGTTTCTTCTTTTATTTCTCCAAAACGAGGGAGAACACAGCTGTTTTTCCTGAGCTCTCCTATGTTAGTCCCAAATGTACAAAGAGGTCACTTACCACACAACATGTACAAAGTATTACCATGTCTGCCTCTAGGCACACAACAGAAGAAATGTTGCCTTCTCAGACTATCTTTCTAATACAGTCTAATCTATTTCAGACATCACAACAGAAACCAGTTTCAAGAATACTCTAAAGTATTTCATGCTGTATGGCCATGATAGTATGGCCATCCAGGTAGGCTGACTAAACCACAGCATGGAGAAAAAAAACTCAACTTAAACTAAATGAAAATACCAACTCTTTTATTTTTCCTTGTCAAACGTGCACAAGATACTAGGAAGAAGGACTTCTATCAGAACAAAAGGTTCTGCCCTATTATCTTTCAGGCCCAGAGGAGGAGGGAGGAAGCCAACAATAACAAAACACTGTTGTACATTAGCAAGAATGCAAAATGTACAATACACACTGCTACATATAACTGCAGAGTTTTACTTACTTCCTTGGTGGTTCTTCATCTTCCTGAAACTCACTCTCTTCTTTCACTTCTACTTTAATCTCTTTCTGTTTCTCTTTTTCCTCCTTCCCCTTGCTAGCTTTTCTCCTTTGCTTTGGCGCTTCCCTACAAAGATAAAAATACAACATATTATTCTGATACTCTTCCCGTTGTCTGCTTTTTACAAAGGTTTAAGCAAAAACTGGATTGAAATACAGGTCTATTTATCAAGTTCCACTTCTAAGCAGAAGTATGAACAAGGATTAAGGAAGAACCTGGCAGCCAGCAGGGCTGTAAAGGCTTTAGTCTGTCAGAGAAGAACAGTCGCAATAGCTGTAGGCAATATTTAGAAAAGAGTGTCCAATGGGAGTCATTCCACCTTAGCAACTAGCACAGGTTCTTTGGGTCGTATTAAGCTCATTCAACTAAGATGTCACAATTTTGGGGAGGTCTAAAACCACAGTAAGTACATAATCCAACATACTTCTCTAGATGGGGCTTGTAGGTTTCATCTCTTGGATCATCTTTGAAGGGAACTTCTTCCTCACTGATGAGCATCTCCTCATCATCACTGCTGGGAGAAAAGGAGAACAGAGGACTTTAGCAGCAACAGTTCAAGCACTACTGCAAGAATACTCATGCATCATCCCCTAGGATGGGAAAGACACTATTACACAGCACTTTCTCATCCAGCATGACTGGGGAAAGCTAACAGCTTGCACTGACTAAGGAGCATGACGACAGCCAAAACAGACAGGCTAGGCAGAGCAGTTTCCTCTTGTGAACCCACCTAACCACAGCATCTGCTCCTGAAGGAATAAAGCTACCAGGTGAAATGCCCAGATCAAATCTTACTATCCATTTCTCCACAATATCTCCTGACACCTGCAGTCCATCTGCAATCCAGACTGAAAATGCAAAGGTCCAGGACAGAATGAAAACAGAGCTACTATCCGTCCCACAGATCCTTTCACAGAAGCATTTCTTTTGAAAAGAACTCAGGCCCTTATTTTCCCTTCTTGAGACACTATATAGGAAAAAATACCACAAAGTAAAGAGTTTCCTACCTGACTCCAGCTGGAGACTGATGCTCTTCTGTGACCTCTGAAAGGAAAAGTCACCATTAGGTTTCAATCTGTGTTCGCTGCAGTAAGCTCATCTGTCTCAAGATACTTCCGTCGACATTCAGTGCCAGGAGTGCTGGTGGCAGAAGGTACTCATGACCAAGAAGCACCATGCCTGTACCAGCCAGTCTGCATACAGCTCACAAAGTTACACCCACACCCAGTTCCCTTCAGAGGTTCCCAAGACCTGACTATCTCCAGGCACTTTCATGCCAGGGCTTCCCACGTACCATATTCAAGCTGGTCTGTGTTTGGCTCTGACTTGCAGACGAGCTGCAGGGAACCAGTCTTGGATCTGGAGGCACGCGAATTCTCGGTGTCACGCTGGCGGGCCGCAGTGGCTGACCTGCTGCTGCGCCAGCTTCTGCTAGGCCTGGCTGTGCTGACAGGAGAGCCACGGCTGAGGACACTGGACACTTCCTCCTCTTCCTTCTCTTCTTTGGGATCTGGAACACCCATTGCAATCTCTTTAATAATAATAAAAAGCATAAATCCCGTCACTAAATTCACACTCCTCTGTTGCAGGATGTTGAATAGCATAACTGCCCCAGTCTACTCTGACAGGGAAACCACTACCTCTTACAGATTTGGAGTGTAGCCTTGCCAAGCCAGACAGGACACACCCCAGGGCCTTACCTCAGCAAGCCTTCATTTAAAACTCTCATCACATTTCCCACTGCCTCTAAGTAAAGACACAAATATTTAAAAACAGCTTACATTTGCCTCTGATACAGGCTTGTGATTATTTGCTGGCTCTGATCTCCCCTAAGCACTGCAAGATAGACACTCATAAACCTCAGCAACTGCTTTATGAAAGACTAGCTTCAAAATTGTACCACATTAAAAGTCGTGTTTGGAGAATCCTCCAAACACATATTTAATCAGAATTGTACACCTGGTAATAACCCTGAGGAATCTAAGCTGGATGTTTCTGGTCTTACACTAGAGCAAGAGGCATCACAAGCACTGTTAGCCCGAGTTCTTTGCACTCATTTATAGCTTCTACAGGTGGTTTCTTTTTGGCTGATCTCCAGGTATGTTTTGTCAAGACAACAGAACTGGCTGAAATGTCTACGTGAGCAAGTTCATCCCTTAAAAACTAAAATCCCAAGTGCAATTCACTTGATCTCCCTTTTTGGTGCCTGCTGTGAGACTAGGCCTTAATGAACTCAAATGCCTTTTGAAATTTCACAAATGATGTGCTGAAGAAATTAATTCCAAGTAGCTGGCTATGCTCAGTACTCCAGGTTTGCCACTGCTTTAGTACACAAAGCCAACTGCAGCACTTCACAGGGCCTGTGCTCTAGGCTAAGCTCTGACCCACTCCTTTTTATCAAAATACATTTACACTGCTGTCTAGTTTCAGATGGGTTTCTGCTGCCCAAGCACCAGCCAGCAGTACCACTGAGATGCCTGGGACTTTATCAAGCATCTGCTGGCAAAGTCAGTGGACAGTCCTCTAAGGACTGGCTGGGGAGCAGGTCTGCTACACCAGGAGGCCCAGTGAAGAGCAAACTGCACATCAAGAGCCAGGAGTGTGCCCTGGCAGCGAGGGAGGTCCACAGCATCCTGGGTGCCATTCACAGGAGCACAGTCAGAAAACAGAGGGACACTGTTAATCCCCTTTACTCAGCACTTGCTAGACCATATTTGGATTACCCCTCCAGTTTCGGACTCCCACAACAAAAAGGTTGTCAACATGTTTGAGCAAGTCCAGAGGGGATCACCAAGATGGTTGGGGGCTGAAACACACAACCTGGGAGAAGAAGCTGAGAAAAATGTGATTCTTCAGCCTGGAGAACAGAAAACCCTGGGGGGACACAACAGCAGCCTTACAATGTACATGCAGGTTATCAAGCAGCCCAAACCTCCTTGCTAATGTGCATAGCAGGGAGATGAGGGGCAGTGGTCATCAACTGAAAAACGGAGATCTGACTGGATACAGGTAAAGCATTTTTCCCTCCCAAGAGGACAGTCAAGCACTGGAAGAGGGGCCCAGCAAGGCTGCGTAGCCTCCATAGAAACCTAGAACAATCTGGGTTGGAAGGGACCTTTAAAAGTCATTTAGTCCAATCCCCTTGCAACAAGCAGGGACATCTTCAACTAGATCAGGTTGCTCAGAGCCCCATCCAACCTGACCTTGAACGTTTCCAGGGACAAGGCATCTATAACCTCTCTGGGCAACCCATTCCAGCGTTTCACCACCCTCATTGTAATAAATTTCTTCCTTATATCTAGTTTGAATCCACTCTCTTTTAGTTTAAAACCATTACCCCTTGTCCTATTGCTACAGGCCCTTCTAAAAAGTCTGTCCCCATCTTCCTTCCGAGTCCCCTTTACGTACTGAAAGGCTGCAATAAGGTCTTCTTGGAGCCTTCTCTTCTCCAGGCTGAACAACCCCAACTCTCTCAGCCTTTCCTCACAGGAGAGGTGTTCCAGCCCTCTGATCATTTTTGTGTCCCCCCTCTGGACCCGCTCCAGCAGGTCCATGTGGTGAGGACCCCAGAGCTGGACACGGTACCACAGGTGGGGTCTCATAAGAGCAGAGCAGAGGGGTAGAATTACTTCCCTCAACCTGCTGGCCATGCTTCTTTTGGTGCATCCCAAGATACAGATGGCTCTCCGGGCTGCGAGCACACATTGCCAGCTCACATCCAGCTTTTCATCCACCAGTACCCACAAGTCCTTCTTGGCAGGGCTGCTCTCAATCCCTTCACATTCCCCAGCCTATATGGATACCAGGAGTTGTCCCGACCCAGGTGCAGGACCTTGCACTTGGCCTTGTTGAACCTCATGAACCCACTTCCCGAGCTTGTCCAGACCTGACCGGAAAAAGCCCTGACCAACATGATGTGAACGCTGTATTGTACCCATGTTAAGCAGCAGATGAGACCAGAGGTATCCTGAGGTCCCTCCCAACCTGAAATCTCTAATTTTGGATCAAGCCTTTTGAACTAAACAATCCTTTTACTTCTAGCACGTAGTTTGCTTTGCGTGACTCATTCCCCAATCCTTGATTAACAGGGTGGGAATAATCAACATTTGACTGAAAAAAATCTGACTGGAATACAGGATGTGGGGCATCACAGTTCTGTTGTAAAACAGCAACCAAGTCTGACATCTTGCACGTATAAGGCCCACTTCATCAACAGAGCATGAACTACACCTTCTTTTTGGCTTCCTGGTTTAGCAGATCTCAGGTTGAACTATGACTGCTTTACATTCTTAATCCTAACTGTGAACATCTTCAGGTTTTTTGAATGCTAAATTGAATCCAAAGACACTTGAAACCATTCTCTAGGAATTCTCCCCTCAAACGCTACCATGCTACCAGCGTTAGCACACAGCTGCTCTTGAAAGAGGTTTATTCCTTTGGAAGATGAGGCATTCAGCTGATTTCTTAGCACAAGCTAGTATTTTAAAGATTAGACTTACAGAGTTGAAACAGACCACCCTCAGAATACATTTCTACAAAGTACACCAATCACCTAGCAATTTTGCTTCATTTCTCTGAAGTGAAGGTGTTTAATACACCTTTCCCCATGATTTCTCCCTTTTACTTCTTCTTTTTTCAGCAAGCTTGTCTAACATATTCATTGCATTTTTACATGCTGTGAATACCAGCTGTGAGTACCTCCAAAAAAACCCATAGGTAGGAGAAAAAGTATTTACTTTGCAGTAGAACTCGTAAAGCAATATAGAGCTATGTCGTGGTTTAACGCCAGCCAGCAACTAAGCACCACACAGCTGCTCACTCACTTCCCCCCACAACCCAGTGGGATGGGGGAGAGAATCGGGGAAAAAAAAAGTAAAACTCATGATTTGAGGTAATAACAGTTTAATAGAACAGAAAAGAAGAAACTAATAATGATAATGATAACACTAATAAAATGACAATAGTAATAATAAAAGCATTGGAATGTACAAATGACGATGCACAACACAATTGCTCACCACCCGCTGATT
>JAVJGG010000021.1:30060872-30071241 GCA_035590195.1 Aviceda cuculoides | reverse complement strand
GCGGCCCCCCCGCCCGCTTCCGTCCGGCCTCCGCGCATGCGCCCTTGCTGCCGGGAGATGTAGTTCTCGCAGGCGGTGGGACGGGCGCGGCCTGGCCGGAAGCGGCCGCGGAGCACGCTGGGAGCTGCGGGCTCCCCCGGACGCCTGCCCAAGGGCCCAACCGCTGCCGCGGGAGCTCGGTGCCAGATGAGCGCGCCAGTTGGGCCTTTTGCCTGGGAGCAGGCCACGACCCGCAGGGCCGAGGGGCCTGTGCCGGCATGGCCCCCTGCACTGCCTGCCTTTGCTGGCAGCAGCTCCGGGCCCAGCCCAGCGGTGGCACCAACCTGCACCCTGAGCGGGTGAGCTGCAGGGCTGCGAAGGGGAGGTCCACCCAGCACTGGCATGAACTCGCCTTACCTGCCAGTGGCCAGTGCTTCCTCCCAGCACTACAGCTGGTGACCCCGCTTGTGCCTTACAGCAGAGCGTGGGAGAGTGGCTCTGCTGAAGGACACGCTGTTGTCATCACCAAAAACTGAGTTACCTCCCCAAAGCAGAACTTTCATGGTACCTGACAATACATGCTTCCTGCAGAAGCAGCACTGTCATGTGAGAACCAAACAGAACCCAAAAGCTTCAGGCCCACGAACACTGAAGCCACCACCTTCAAGTGGTTTTGTGTCCCAGTCTCCACTCCATCCTCTCTACCCAGTGTCAGGACTGGAACTGCAATCTGGGGAATCTTAGTGGCTGGGTATGCAATCAGACCTGAGCAGATCCATCTTCCTAATCACTGAGGCTGCCTCAAGACCCAGAGAGCCACTTCCAGATGTTTTGGTGAGGTCCAGTGCAGCCGGGATGCTTTTGGAACCGAGGATGTCCTCCACATCTCGAGAGCTGCCTCTTTCACTGGATGAAGCAGTTACTGCAAGTCGAACGCCCCCTCCACCAACAGTCTCAGAACAGCTGCTATCATGCCCCTGTGAAAGACTGTCCCCCTCCTCAACCCATGATGCCGACAGTGGGTTGTGACTCAGCCAGCTGGAACCCAGGTGTTGCTTTCAGGGATGAAGGCTGTTGCTGTGATTCTTCTGGAAAGGATGATTTGGCTGATCTTACCTACCATTTTAGAACAGAAGAACAAGAGGGTAATACTTCCACATTCAGAAAATCCATCTTTCCCCCAGTTCTTGAAAAGATTGGCCTAACTGGTTGGATTTAATTTAATTCCATTCCAGGAGTCAACAGGGAGTCTCATTGATTGGTATCTGGATCAAAAGCCCTCCTGCAATAGAGTTGCCATGCCCTTGCAGCCTATGGGACAAGCTGCTAAAGAAAGTATGGCAGACACCCCACACTGTTCCTCCTGTGTCAAAGGAAATTGAGAGAAAATACATGCTCTCTGAGGATGCAGTCAGTTTTGTCTCTCAACCTGCACAGGAGAGCATGGTAGTTAAGGTAGCAATGGTGAGAGAGAAGGCAGACTGGGAGTATGGTACTGCATCCCAAAACCTAGAACTGTGACACCCGGATTCATCTGGGCAAAGGGTTTACCAGTCAGTGGCTGCAGCTCTTCATGTCATGGATATCAAGTCTACATGGCCAGAGGGCAAGTTGAGCTCTGGGAGAAAGTTTCTGCACCAGCAAAATGTTTTCCACAGGACTAGAATCAGGCCTTCCAGGACACCATTCCTGAGGTCGCAGACCTGGACAGGCATCAGGTGCAAGCAGCCTTTAACGCAGGGGATACAGTGGCAAGAGCTGCTGCCTTGGGGGTGGATGCATGGTGGTCTGCTTGGCTGCAAGCCTCTGGCTTCCACGAGGAGGTCCAGACAAAACTCAAGAACTTACCCTACACAGGGGAGACTTTCTTGGGGAACAGGTGGAAGCTACTTACAAAGAGCCAAAGAAAGGCAGGCTCTGCTGCACTTCCTGACGTCAGTGTACTGCCCCTCAGCCCCCCCAGCAGCAGGGTTGGGAAGAAGAAAGCTCCTCTACATAAGCTGGCTTTCACATCCACCGTTTGTTTCAAGGGCGCTCAGTGCCCTTCTGGTAAGGGTGCCCCACCACAGTAGCAGAACAAGGTGCTCTTCATCGTTCTCTACAATCAGCAAAAATAAAAGGGCATTCAAAGAGCCTGAGGCATTTCACTGGTAAATCATGTTTGGTAAACTGATACCCATCAGTGAGATGACTCAGTCTGCCTTTTTATTTCCTCCTGCTTTTGAGTTTCAAGTCCTAAGCTTTATTATGTATGACTAGAAAACAAGAGTGTGTCCAAATCTCCATTCCTCAATTCCTAAGAGTGCTCTA
Source organism: Aviceda cuculoides (assembly GCA_035590195.1). NCBI lineage: Eukaryota > Metazoa > Chordata > Aves > Accipitriformes > Accipitridae > Aviceda > Aviceda cuculoides. Next base: position 30,068,952 of record JAVJGG010000021.1, on the reverse strand, counting down.
ATAAACCATCTTATTGTAGAGGACTGCATATGGTCTGATTCCTCTTGGTGAAGACACCAGGCCGTGGGGAGGAAGAGTACATCCTAATGTGAAATTTAAAGAACCAGAAAAGTTTGACATACTTGCACAGGATTCCTTCTGTCCCTTCCAGACCAAGGCAAGGGGCTGCCAATTCAGCCTCCTGCAGAAGCTGTGACAGCATGCTTTTTCAGCAGTGGCATTTTTTAAAGGCGATGTACAAACCACTTCTGGAGTTTGTTACCTGAGTAGATTGAGGCTCATTTTCAGCACAGAGACAGTTTGGCTGGCTCTTGCTTTTTGTCAGTCCAATGTCAATCTGTTAGTTTTTCTTCCAGTTGAAAATTTTCTCTCTATTCTCAAGAAGGAAACCTCAGCAAGAATTTAAGTAATGTCTGCTACTGCTGTTTGTATTGTAAGTGGCTGAAAATATTCTTTCTCTCCCCAAAGACTTGTCTAGCTGGAAAACTGATTGACATCACTTTCCAAACTAACCGTTCTACTGCAGTTAACCCATACTCTGCAGTGATATGACTTTGCATTTATTCTTAAATAAAATCAATTTTATTTCAAACTAGAGCGTCTCGATGTGGGAAGTTATTCTCAAGTTGCTGTCATGATTGATTCCTCTTTTGTAGACAAGGCATGATGTCACTTAATTGCATAATGCTAAATCATTGCGTGGAAACACAGCTCAGATCAGGACACAGCTCAGCCATTTGCATCTGTTGGGCATGCGTTTTATAATGGCAAATTTTATAATACGAAGTTACAGCTCCAGATAGTTGTTTACACTAGGGCTCACATTATCACTGGTGGGGGAGAGTAAATCACTGAGAAGTCTAAAAATAACCCAAAACCGTCTGCAGACAGGAAGGTTCTGTAATTTGCAGAAAGGGAAGTATCTGATGCAATGATCCTGCCTCAGAGTAGCCATAAGGGAGTGATATGAGTAGTACCTCATCTTGTCTTTTGGGTAGCTCTCAGTATTGCTTGTCCTGAAACATATCATGGGACTCACAGTTCAGCGTCCCACATGGCTTTTCCAGAGATGGTGCCCTGCTGGATGTCCCTACTGTGAGCAGATAACAAAAGAGGTCCCCCGCTATGTCATCCCAGATGTCTACACCTGAGATCTGGGGCATGTTTTGATTATGGGCATTGTTGCACTGCCATCTCCTGCCATTCCCCTGTCCACTGGTGCAATGAATATGACAGTTCTTTACCTCTCTCTGCTGCAGCAGCCTCCACTTCATCCCCCCACCCCAGATTACTAACCAGTCCCTTGGGGCTGTTCCAACATCCACTGGCTGCTCTCAGCAGTGCCAAAAAACTTCTCTTCTAAAAAGCCAAGCCATAAATATCGCTAGATCACCCTCATAAGAGTTGGGCATTGGTGGAGGCACCAGGGATAATGGCAGTACCTGTGGCTCTGTCTTCCCAAATGGTCCCAAACAGTGAGGAACCTGTGCCTGCATCTGGGGGATAGGCAGACCGCCACCTCAACCCGTATGTCTGCCAGAAACACCTGCATTGCTCCTACCTCAAGACACGCATTCAGGTGCTTGGGGGCTTATCGCCTGAAATGGCTGCATGTGCTGCCCAGAGACTGAAGCTGTCTGGCTTGGGAGAAGCAGAAAAGTCCCAAGGATGGGTAAATCGCTCAAATTACCAGCACAGATCACTGCTCAGGTCTGCTGCTGGGTGTTGTGCCTGCCTGGTGGTGACGTGCTGATGCCTGACAGGGCTGAGCTGTGCCCAGCGGCCGCACATATGGCACCTCTGTGAAACTTTTAAGTGGCCCAAAGCATTAATGCAGGGAGAGTGTGGCACAGCCACCAGCTTTGGCAGTGCCACCACCATCTGCATTGCTGCAGTGAGCCAAGTCCTTACGCTCACGCTGGCTCTAAGTGGCACAAAGGGATTTGCCGTTACCTGGAAATCCAAGATGAGGCTCTAAAAGCGTCCCCCCAAAAGGCAAGGCTGTGTTGGAGCATGCCGGCACTACAGGTCCTGTGCCTGCTTCCATCACAGTGTCACAGATGCGTTTCCACCCAGCGCAGGAATGCTGTCTCTCGTCACATGCCGCCGGTGGCTTCTGGAAAGGGCCTGGGTCTGCAAGACACGTGCACTCTGACTTTCAGCTGAGAAGCCCAAGGAGCTCATATGTTTTTATGAGTTAGGAGCTCCCTGGACAACCCCCTGGCCAGTTTCTTCCCTCTCCAGCCCCAACCTCTGCCACCATTTTCTGCCTGCTACCCATCTCACGTGGTGGATAGCGCACAACCCACAAAGGAAAAACTCTGAGCAACAAACCCCAGCCCTGGGGCGGGTGGAGGCAAGGCTGGAGAGCGGAACTGAAAGCCTGCGCAGCCCAGCCTGCAAGCTCACTACCCTGCAGGCGCTGCCCCAGCCCCCCAGCCACCGGGCCCCCATGCTGATGGAGAATGGAGGATTTAGGTAAGCTGGGCCCCTCCAGAGCCAGTCCTGCACCCAGGCATGGTGTGGGGTCATTCCTTCAGCAGCTTAGGCGAGACTTGTCCTTCCTCTACCTCAGGGTCGGGTGGGGATGCTGCAGAGGGGGCAGCAATGGAGCCGCACTCCCTGCTGTGCCTCCCCCCATCTCAGGGGACAAATGGAGCCCAGGTAGCCAAACGAGCACTTTGTCGAAAACAGAGAGCTTTTGGAGGCAGGAAATGGGCTGCGGCAGCAATGCAATCCCGGCTGCACACAATGGGGCCGAGCAGCCCAGTGTGCAAGACTGCTGGGAATCATCCCTGGCCCTGGGTGGGGGAGACGGGATCAGGGAAGCAGCCGTGCTGTGGGGGACATCCCCCCCTGTTTCCCAACGTGAGGGCAGTGAGATTTCAAGGGATGGCCAACGTGGTGAAGTAAAAGCGAAAAGAGAAAGCAGTTTGCCCTCCCTGTAGGAAGGGCTGCTCAGGGCATACAGAAAGCATCAAAGTTTAGCTCTCCTGTGCCAGGGCTTGTGCTGGCATGAATTTAAGAGCCGATGGATGTTTCTTTGTAAGCCAGAGATGGTGTGTGGGGGGAAGCAAGACCCATGTTGTTAGCAGTCCTCCATGCTTCAAGAAGGCTGTGCAGTGTGACCAGCACATCCTCTGTTGAGGATGGTGATCTGTCTGGGTGAGGCTGCTCAGGGCCACCCTTAGTGCCCTGGCACCTGGCTGGCAGAAGCTACTGCAATGCCACTTTTGCTCCTGAGATCTCAGGAGTGGCACAAGACTGCTTAGGGGGGTACGCAGGCAGGGAGGACAGCCAGTGGCTAGGGTGCCCAACCCAGGTCTCTCCATGCAGATGCCTTGCTGGCAGAACTGGAGCAGAGCGCTTGCCCAGCCTCCAAGGACAGCATGCTGCAGATGCCGAGCTCCTGCAAGCAGGATCCAGCCACAGTGGGGCCTCCAGCCCCATGTGGCCGTGAGCCACTTGCCTCAGTGGTCCTGAAGGTAATGCCTCAACATGGTGGGGCTGGCAGCCGAGACCCTGCTCAGCTCATGACAGAGGGGGTGGTGTTGCCAGGCTGGCAGTGAAGGGTGCCAGGGGAGCATCCTGCAGGCTCAGGTGCAAGGGTTTGTCCTTCTAGGTGCAGCTGCCGCCTCAGGCTCAGCCTCCGGGAGAGGCTTTGAAGACAGTGTACAGGTAAAACATGGCCATGGGAGGGCAAAGCCATCTGGGGCTATCCTTTCCATCACTTGGACATGTCCTCCAGGGTCACCTGGCCTCCTGCATGTCTCCCTGAAAAATAGTCCCTCTGCAAGCTGGGGCGGGGGTGGTGGTGGTGGTGTTGTATCCTGCATCCCTGCAGCGGCGAGGGCTGGGCTTCCAGCAGCTCCCTCCATGCTGCATGCAGCCACCCTCTGCCAGCATGTCCCCAGGGAGGCCCCCTATCCCCTGCTGTGGGTTGTGAGGAAAGGGCAACGTCTCATGAGGGGGGGTTTCCTCAGTCTGGGCACCCTCGAGCCTTGGGGCGGAAGCCACAGCATCCCTCACTCTCTGCCGTGCCCAGCAGTCCCACACCAGTCCCACAGCCGCTGATACCCTCGCCCCCACCCAAGGCAGCCGCCCAGCAGCTGGATGAGCTCCTGGCTGACCTGGGCCACATGCAGAGCAAGGTGAGCCTTAGCCCTGGGGGAAAGGAGGTTGGGGGCCTGGCCCTCACCCAGCCCTCATCTGGCCCTCGCCACCCTCCTTCCTGGCAGCTAGTGGCTGTGGGGCAGGGAGCTGGGGTGCCAATGGAGCCCAAACCCTCACTGGACAACATGCTGGGCAGCCTCACCCGGGACCTGCAGGAGCTGGGCATCACAGCCGCCCCCGCCGGCATCTGCACCACCTGCCACAAGCCCATTGCTGGCAAGGTGAGCCCCCCCCTCCATCCTGGTGCCCCTCTCCCCTCAGCTCACGGCATCCCTCGGGGCTGCTCTCACAGCCTCTGCCTCCTCGCAGGTGCTCACAGCCCTGGGCAAAACTTGGCACCCTGAGCACTTCACTTGCGCCTGCTGTAGGCAGGAGTTGGGTGGCCGGCCCTTCTTTGAACGGGGCGGGCAGGCGTACTGCGAGGAGGACTATCACCAGGCCTTCTCGCCCCGCTGCGCCTACTGTGCTGGCCCCATCCGTGAGGTGAGCCCCCCCAGCCTCCCATGCCACCCCCCCACCGCCACCAGCTGCCTCACCTTGCCGCTTCCTGCAGAAAGTCCTCACGGCCCTGGACCAGACCTGGCACCCCGAGCACTTCTTCTGTGCCCACTGTGGGAAGGTGTTTGGTGACGATGGTATGTCCCAGGGGATGGGTGTGGGCGTCCTGTCCCCATTGCCCCCACTCCAGGTATCCCACCCATAGCCCAGCCCTTGCGCCCATCACCCCATCCAACAGCCTCCCCCTCAGTCTTTCTCTTGCCTGCCTTGCCTCCTATCCTGGGCATCCCCCGTGGCCATGCCCCACTGCAAGCCTCCCCCCAGGTGGGTGCCCATCCCAATGCCCTCCCCGCAGGTTTCCACGAGCGGAACGGGAAGCCATACTGCCGCCGGGACTTCCTGGCCATGTTTGCCCCAAAATGCCAGGGCTGCGACCGCCCCGTGACAGACAATTACCTGTCAGCTCTGCAGGGCGTCTGGCACCCCGAGTGCTTTGTGTGCACGGTGAGTGGGTGGTGGGCCAGCAGGGATGCCGGGCTGAGTGTGTCCCCAAGGTAGTGCCACACTTCCCCGTCTCCTTCCCTCCAGGAGTGCCTGAGCAGCTTCGCCAGCGGCTCCTTCTTTGAGCTGCAGGGACGTCCCTACTGCGAGCTGCACTTCCACCAGCGGCAGGGCAACATCTGCCAGGGCTGTGGCCACCCTGTGACTGGCCGGTGCATCACAGCTGCAGGGCGCAAGTACCACCCCGAGCACTTCATCTGTGCCTACTGCCTGGGCCAGCTGCAGAAAGGCACCTTCCATGAGCACAGCGACAAGATGTACTGCCGGGCCTGCCACGACAAGCTCTTCCTCTGACCCTCAGCCCCCCAGCATACAGCCACCCTTCTTACCTGGCTGGATGTCCCTGGTATCATCCCCACCAACATCCCTGGCATATTCCCTGCCAGGCCATGCATCCCTGGCATCATCCCTGCTGAGCCAAACATGCCTCATATTGTCCCACCCATCAACATCCCTTGCATTAGTCCTGCTGAGCCAAACGGCCCCAGCCTTCCCTCTGCCAAGCCAAATATCCCAGGCATCATTCCTCGTTCCCCTCCCCCCCCAAGACATTCCTGACATTGTCCCCACCAAGCCACGCATCCTGGGCATTGTCCCATCGACCTGAAGCAATAAAACATTTGGCCCTACCTTTGCTCTGCTCACTGGTGGCTTTGGGGACAAAGGTGCAGTGCAAGGCAAGGCAAGAGGGTTGGACCCCCCCCATAACCAGCTGCATCCCTCAGTGCTCCCCACTGCCCACAGGTGCACTAGGTCCCCATCTCCCAGGGTGCTACAAGCCAGGGTTGACACTGCCCCAGCTGTCTTTCCCCATAACCAGTCCTGGCCTCCCTGGGGCAGCAGTTAAGCTCCGGCTCCAGCCATGCTGCACCATGCAGGAAATCAGCACCATCCCAGCCCTACATCACCACAGACCCACATCCTACTATCACAGGGCAAAAAAAGTCTTTCCAACAGCAACACAGCTTTAGTAAGAAGCTGGTTTGAAGCAGAAACCAGAAGACTGCTTCCAGAAAGGTATTCCTACAAATTTACATAATTTCTTTCTGTATTTATTTTCACATGCACACACAGGTGAAAGCAAAGTGAGTTAACATCATGTTTCAGCCTGGCATGGTACTCCTGAGGAAGGTATGAGCACATTGGCAGCCTAGCCATGGTCTACAGGGGTAGCCCTTGCTCCAGAAGGCTGCCCCAGCCAAGGTTTTTAAAGATGCACTCAGCACTGGAGAAATTACGGTATTTCTTCACTTGTGCAAAGTCTACCAGCTACCAGATAGGGAAAATTCAGGGAAAGGCTTCCCAGTAGGAAGCCCTAATGCTCTAGGGAGAGCTCTCAGCTACCTCCTGAGCAGCCCCAAGCACTCTGCAGAAACCTGTGGGAGCTCAGTACAAAGTTTTGGTACTTTTTATTTTTCCTCCATTCTTTTGCTAGAAAGAGGAGGAAATGTCACTCCCAATCCAAGAAAAGGTTTGTCAAAGTGGCATCTTTCAGAGCCACACACAGCCAAGCAAGCAACACTCAAGAGCATGGCCCTGCCCCTGAAAAAGACACTTGGTCACAACAGCAAAGCTGAAAACACCAAAGGTAGCAGCCTTAGGTGAAAGGCACATAGACACACTTTAAAAACTTTATTTATATAAAAAAATCATTTTGTTTTAAAAGCGTTACAAGAGTGTGCACAGGAATCAGACAAGGAACAGCTGGTTGCTCCTTGCTCCCCTCCTCCCTAGCCCCACTCCCTGCCAGGGCCAGGGGTGGCCCAGGAGAGCCAGGGCAGGGGAAAAGAGGAGAGGGAAGCTTTTTTTTTTTTTTTTGGTTCATCTGGAATTAAAAATTAAAAAAGGAATTAGTGTTTTACATATTTAAAGGGAAACAGAAAAGTTAGACCCCAGAACAAAACCAAACCGAGCTGAGGTGGGGCTGGAGCCAGGGAGGGCTCAGCCAGAGCTGGGAGGTGCTTTTGGGCAGAGGAGGCAGAAGCAAGGCACCAGTTCTGCCTGCTACAGCTCCCTGCTCCCCGTGTGAGCCCATGCTCTGTGGGGAGCCCCAGGCTGGGGAGGGCTCCTGCTCCAGTTTGCAGCGTCCTACAGAGGCTTCCAGTTGCACAGGGAGCTCAAGGGCTCCCCAAAAGATCACAGCACTTAGATGTGCCCACCACCACCACAGCAGAGAGGAGGAGGATTTGTATTGTCCCAGCTCCTGTGGCAGCCCGATCTCCCCAGGACAGGATGCAGATGAGAGCCCTGCACCCCATCAGTGAGAGCAGGGGGGGTGGGATCCCCCCCAAAAAAACAGGCTTCCAGCCCCACTGCAGACAGTTAAGGCTCCTGGAGGGGAAGGGAAGAGCTCAGCCCTGCTGGCAGCCCAGGAAACACCCCTTCTCCAGCTTAAGAAGCCAGACAGTACAATTCAAAGAGCTATTTCACAGTGGCAAAAGAAAGGCACATGTCAAGAGAAAGTCAGAGGGGCACTGCTGCAGGCAGCTGGTGCACAGGGGCAAGGCGGGGGGGATCCTGGCTCTACCTACATACAGCCCTGCCAGCGTCTGCTCCTCACACCCGGCACACAGTGTACCCCAAGAAGCCTGCCTCTCCCCAAAAGCCCTGCCGCATCTCCTCCTTCCACAGAGATGCATCACCTCCCACGCAGGGAGACCCAGTCCAAGCCCCCCACACTGACCGTCTTCCCCACATAAGGATCCCTCCTCACACAGTCACTGAGGGGGGGCCAGCAGCCCCATCCAGACCCCTCTGCAGGATGGAGAGCCAGATCCCCCTTCCCATGCCCCTGAAGCCTCATCTAGAGCAAAGCAAGAGAAGTTATTGCTGTTTTTCCTTCCCCTCC
>JAVJGG010000021.1:30034988-30060867 GCA_035590195.1 Aviceda cuculoides | reverse complement strand
CCATGACTCCAACCCCCCCTCATCCTGGTCCCACCACCACCACAGAGGGATGCTCCCATTGTCCCCATGGCCCTGGTTAAGAGTGATCCCCCCCCCAAATATATCCTATAGGCAACAAAACAAAAAACCCAAAACAAAACAAAAAAGGTGGTGAGTAAGGTCCCAGTCTCTATCCCTGCAGATGTCTCCAAGCAGAGGGAAGGTGTGGGAGAGAAGGCAGTTCCTGGTCAAGGCAGAGATCCAGAGTCCTTTTGCAGCATCCATGCCAGTTGATCTGGCAGAGTCAGGCAGGAGGGTTTTACTCTCTGGAGGAAGGAGGTGGTGGACGACAGGGAGGAAGAGTTATCAGTCGAGATGTCCCAGAATGGGGAGGTGCAGCGGTCTAGAGGAGGCATAGTGGTCTGGGCTGCCCCTGGGGGACTAGGCCCAGTCATTTGGCTGGCTAGTTGGCATAAACAGTCCAGCAAAAAATCCAAAAATAAGACAAGGTAAAAGTCGGTCCATTCCACCACAAAGAGTGTTATATATATATAAATTTATATATATAATATATTATCAACCCAAACTGAGTGGAGGCAGGGACATCAGCTAGATCTTCTGCTGTGGAGAGAGAGGGAGATACGTTAGCATGCCCAGAGAGCAAGAGAGCAGTGGAGGCGTGATCATGGCCCCAGTGGATCAGGCACCAATTGCAGGCAGCAGCAATCAGAGCAGAATTTGGATGGCTAAAGCACCCCTAACAGCGTAGCAGGATCTGTCACCGCTGTTCAGACGGGCAGGACACTGTGGGACATACCGACATGGGGGAAAACACGGCAGCATCCTCCTCTGCTTCCTCTACCTCAGGCTGCGATTCCTGCCCCTCCTCCTGCTGCAGACACACGGGGGTTAGTAGGGGTGATGGAGTGGGGGTGTGTTAGTTGTGGGAGCCCAGTTCTCCCCTCCTCCTGCCAGCCAGGACAGTGATGTGTCATCTCCTGCACCCCAGTCCCACTCACTCTTCCCTCATTAGGAAGAGCTGCTCACCATCAACGGTGCTACCTTCACCAGCTCCATATCTCCAAGGTCACCAGATCGGTCCAGTGTCCTGCTGTGGTCCCTCTCATTGAGTGTGGAATAGTTGCCTGGAGCAGGAGAGGGGACAGTCAGTCATGTCACCTCCACAGGAGGCAGCACCATCCCCAAAGGAGATATGAGCTCTGCCCCCCTCTCAGCATACCAAGGAGGCAAGATGCCCCCATTCTAGTCCCTCTCCTACCTGGTCCCATGTTGCTCATCTGGATCTCCTCCCGGGAGGATTTCTTGTCTAAAAGCATGGGAGAGCAGATCAGACACAGCCCCTGCAGCCATGAGCAGCAGAGGAACCACTGCCTACCCCAGCTGCAGCACTGTTGACCCAAGGATGCTACAGGACCCAAGTTAACTGCATGCATCATTTCTAGCCCTGAGAAGCCATTTAAAGCCCAAATTGATGGCCTCGTGTGAGCAGCTGTGGCTGCCAAGAAAGCTAGGGCTGAAGGGCAGGGAGGGGGACAAAGGCCAACTGTTCTGGGTACCCACAAGATGGAAGAATGACAGTGGGGACAGGTGCTAAAGGGAAGGCACCTACCTGTTTTCTGGTTCCTGTCAATGAGAGGCAAGGTGCTGTCATCAAATGAGTTACCTCCCTGGGTCCGAGAGGCATTGCTCAGGTTCACCTGGAGCATCAGACAGTGACCACTCACACCCTGGCCCAGATATTCCTTCCCCATCAGCACACCCCATCCCTCCAGCACCCAAGACCAGGAACCCTCCCCTACACCCCTTGAGCAAGGGTCCTGAAGCAACCAGAGGGTGCTCCAGAGCCCACAGCTGTACCCACATTAGAGAGTAGAGGTGGCTGGCCTGAACTGCATCAGGGCAGCACCCAGCCCTTAAGAAGCAAGGACAGTTCCAGCTTTTGGGAAAGAAACTGAACCCTGGAGAACCTCGTTCTTCAGCACTGCCACTGCAGCTTTCAGTGCTGCAAGCTTTCCTGCCTGCAGATCTGCACGCTTATGTGTGGGACACAGGGCTTAACACTTTACAAAGTGTTTCTTCTTTAGCAGACTTCCTGCTGGCCATCCACTAAGAAATGGCAGAGGGGACACCTTCAAGGGCCTCCAATCCCACCAGCAAGGTCAGAGCTGAAATTCAGTACTGCTGAGCTCCAGGAACACTGTTCTCCCTGCTGCAGGACCCTACCTAGGGTCACCAGGACATCCCCATTCCCCCAACCCCATACCTGGAAATCTGACTTCTTCCAGCCTTCCTTCTCGAGGGGCTTCCGCAGCTCTTTATATCCCCAGACCGTCTGCAAGACGAGGGCAGCTGCTCGGACTTCTCTCTCTGAGCGGTTCCTACAAAGAGATGAAGGACGAGATGTTTGGAAATACCTGTGGCCTGAAGGAAGCTCCTGGAGAAGCCCCTCTCTGCCCCTGGCATCATCCTTCAAGCAGAGCCTACCCAGATTTGTTGATCAGCACCAACTTCTCAATCCCTTGCGTTTCCCGCAGCTTCTTGGCAGCCTCAAGGTTGTCTACAATTACTTCATTGATGGTGTTGAGGATTGACACCACTGTGTCCTCAGAGAGATTTTTGGCTGGAGTCTGCTGGCCGCCAGGCAGGTTCTTCACTAGGTTGGGGACGGCATGTTTACCTGGGAAGGGGAAAGAGCTGGGCATGAGCAATCAAGGAAGAGGACTGAAAGGCAAAAATCACTGTAGAAGTATCAGGGACAGGTGACCAATTCTGATATCCCTCTCGGTGGGGCTCAGCACATGCTACTCTGGGAGAGGAGTAGTAGACAGATGCTGGGCTGATGCCATGCCCACACACTTCCTCAGCTGCCAAGATCAGGAGGAAGCTCCTGCCTAACCCATATATCTGTGGAGAGTATGACATCCTCTCCTCCACAGCCCTCACCTATCAGCTCTTTGTTACGCAAGTCAACAGCCAGGTTGCGCAGGGCTCCGGACGCTGCTTTCACCACTCGCTCGCTGTCGTGGGTCAGGAGGTCAGCAATGGCAGAGAGTCCCTTCTCTTGTCGCAGCGCTGAGCGGATGTACCGGCCATACTGCAGAGGAGAGGCAGAGCACCACAGTCTCTCCCTGCTCCTGGGGACACCACTGGGAGCCTTGCCACCCACCCTCATCATGGGAACGGAAGGTCCTGGCTTCACCCACAGTGAAACAGACTGCAAAGGTTCCGTTCCTGTCCTGAACCCACCCTGCAGGCCAGGCAAGCAAGATTTCCCTGATAGTCTTTCCATGCACACCAAGAGAATGCAGGTAAAGGGGCTGTAGAGCAGCCCCAAACCTTCATCCCTGCCCCCAGCCTACAGAAGGGAATGACTGGCAGGGAGCCAGCTGCAGGCAGGGACACAGACAGGCAGCCCTTGGGAAGACACAGCTGGCCGGCAGCACAAAGCCCTTCAAGAGCACAGGAGATACCTGTTCCACACCTGAACTGGGCTGCTGAACGGTATCTTCTTGGGTAGTGAGCCATGCACAAAGCGAACAGCCTGAAACAGCAGAGCCTTGGCCATCTACAGCTCTGCTGGTACCTCAAAGGTGACACTCCCTGCTCCCCAAGGCCCCCTTCCCTGCAACACAGATGAATGTGGGCACGGCCAGCTCCACAAGGCACTCACCGTCCAACTGCCAGCGCACAGGTTCTGAATGGCTCCTGCCGAAGCCTCTAGGATGGCTGCAGTCTTGCTTTCCTTTAGAAGTGAGATGTATATCCGGACCACTTCTGGCTGGAAGAGGAGCTCGTAGCCTGGCAGAACACAGGTAGGAAGGACTCAAGGACTCTGCTAGCAATTTGACTAATTCAAAGGAGCACTGCTGAGCAGATGAGGCTGAAAGCTTTTACCCAGGCTCACTGTTCCCTGGAGGCTGCATCCTTGGTACAGAGGGGGTCAGGCTGCCCCACACTACCAGAAACCCCAGCCCCCAGCACCAGCCCCGATCAGGGATGCCATGGCTGCTGCCCACAGTCCCCAATGCACCGCTGCAGCTCAGAAGCGGTTTAGTCACAGCACTGCTGTCATCAGCAAGGAGACCTCAATTTCAGTACAACACCTGCCTGAGAAGTACCCAACCCAGGTAAGGGCACATGGTGGGGCAGCAAACTTGGCAGCCAGGCACTGTGGTAGCAAAAGGCTCAGCCCGCGGTCTCAGCAGGAGGAAGGGGAAACACCCCAAGCAAGTGGCCACCAACGCCACACTGAAGAAGCTTGGGTTCAGCTCATCCTCAAAGACTGAAAGCACCGGGTCTCCAGCTCTCCAGTACCCTTAGCAAGCAGGGCAGGGATCAGGCCTTCAAGCATTAACTCTTTTCCATGGAAACATATGGCCAGAAGTGACTTGTAAAGCAGCAGTTAGACTGCAGTTTAGAGTTGCAAGGCTGGGTTTTCCATCTTGTTCTCTGTCCTCAGCTGTGGTAAGGGATGTCCCCAGCCCTTAAAGACAGAGCAGGTGGCTTCTCGGGCTTCCACCAGAGACAGGTGCTGACTCTTCCCACAGCCCATGTTTGCCTGAGGAGCCACCACTACATATTTTTGCTGCTCACAAGGTCAGGTCTGTCCTAAGTTTCCTTGCAATTCTTCTAGCTTGACTCTTCATACCTGTGGGAGTGCAGGGTCCTCCCAGGAACCACAGGGTGTTTTGGGGCAGAAGGAGCTTAACTCAAACCCTAGGCTAATGCCCACTGCTTGGCCAGCCAGAGAGGGGCTGTGATTCATAGCCCTCTAGGCAGCAAGACACTGGTCCCCAGAGGCTTCTTGGAATGACCCTCATGCTCATGCTGGAGAACACTTTAAGGCAGGTTGTTTTTTTTTTTTTTGGCTTTAGATCCTGCCTGTTCTTCATGCCCAGGAGAGAAGAGCAGGCAAGAGGGCAATTGTGCTAAGTTTGAGACCACCATAGAAGGCTACCCTTCCTAGGGCTGTGTCACCATGTTGACCCTCAGTCCCCAGGGCAATAGTTCCCTCTGCAGCCCTAGGAAGCCCATCTTGAGGCAGAGCTAACCTCCCCCAAGCACAACAAGCATCCTCACAACTGTCTGTGGCAGAGCTAGTGTTTTAACAGGCACTCAGGCAACCAGAATCATACCTCCTCTGAACCAAGCCTCTGCCCATTTGAGAGGCTCACTTCAATGGAAAATTGACTCTGCTCACTCCTCTACTGGACTGCTTGTGGAAAAGCAGCCCTGTACACCCAAGCCCTGCGCAAACACATTGAGGAACATACCTTTGGCTGGAGTTGTTCTTTTAGGAAAATCCACTGTATCGGCACCAGGGTCTTCTGGGAGCTTTTTACCTTTCAAAGGGCAAGCAGAGAGACATAAGACACCTCCTCTCCCCACCCATCTCAGCCCAACAGCTCTTTGCCACTTGCTACAAGAACAAGCCCAGAGATTAGCTGAAGCTAAGCTACCAGCATGTCCCAGGAGGGGACGTGAAGGGCATTAGCCACACTGCAGGCAATATGTGCCCAGCTGGGGGCAGGACAGAGAGCTAGAGAAAGCACCCAGTCAAACTACAGAAAAATTAAAACCAAAAGCGCACTCACCTCTGGAGAACCATTCGTCTATTGGTGAAGCGGAGAGAAGGACAGGAGAGAGGGGAGGCAGGAGGAGAGAAGTGCCGACAGCATCATGGGGCAGATCATTTGGCAAGAAAGCAAAGAGAAGGGGAAGGGGCAACATAGGAAAAAAGGGAAGGTGTGGAGTTAGTGGACATCTATCCATCACCAGCCCACCACCACAGAAACCCACCATTAGCTTGTGTCAAATGCTTTGGGTAAACCAAGCAGTAGCTCCCAAAGCCAGGGGAGGCACAGACCAGTGTGTCTCCAGAGAAAGCTGCAGTTTAGCCATCACACAAGAGATGCCAGAGTAGGAGGACAGAGACCCCAGACCACCCTCAAGCCTCACTGTAGTAGATCTGTCTTCATCCCACCTCCCTCCATGCTGCTGCCACCCAACAAACCTTTGCCCTTCTTGGCACCAAAGCAGCTCGCAGCATGGGGCCCAGCATTGTTGGCAGGGGCCAGAGGTGTCTCCTGGTAGCGCTCAGCATGGGGGATCTCACGGTGAACTTGGTAGGACAAGTTTCTCAGCAGACACACACAGTTCTCCACCAGCTAGAGAGAAAGCCAAATAGTTTGACTTGGGCAGTGCATGTCCATCCCATGTCTGAGTGAGGGTCCCGTCGCAGCTTGCAACCCAGAGCCAGGTCAAGGGGGTCTGAACTGGGACCAGGGGATATGCAGCAGCTCCATCTCAGATGGAGCTGGAGCACACCCCCATCCCAAAGCACGCACGGCCAGTTCTACAGGCATGAGCTCATACTCTGCTGGGCCAAAAAAATATCTCTGCCATAAACACAAAAGGTCCAAGGAAAGGCTCAACAAAAACTGAAGCCAATGCCTCGTCAAGGCAGATCAGGGAGCCCTGAGACAGTGGATACCAGCATGAGGATGAGCAACATCGCTAGACCCCTGTTGGGGGGCCAACATTCCTACTGCAAACTGCTGGCTGAGTGCTAGACACCTCCTGGTCAAACAGTACACAGGTCACACTCCACACAGGCTCTCTCTTCCCAAGCAGAGATTGTGGAAAGGTGTGAGCCTGGACTGGGTTTTCCCAAGCCAGTCCCATCAGACCAAATCCCCCCCTGGTGAAGATTCCCCCCATCCACTCTTCACCTGTCTTGGGATCAACCCAGTTTCAGCCACCATGAACAGCAGAGCACTGCTAGAGCTGGTTGACAAGAGCAGAACTCTACACGTGCCCAGACAACACCCCCACTCTGGTACCTTGCTGTCTGAGTCTTTCTGGCCGATCTCAGACTGGACTACGTAGATCAGGGCATCCACCAGCCCGTCACATTCCCGCAGCTTCCGACGGGCCTCACTCCGCTCTGAGCTCACATTCCTGGCAGGTAGGAGAGAACCATCATGGGGGAGCGAGCTGAGGGCAGGCAAGGAGAAGCCCACACCCAGCAGAGCTCGAACCAGAGAAAAGCTCCTGTAACTCCTCTCCACTGAGAGAAACTCCTCCAAAATCAAGGACTGCATCACCAGTAGCTGTCCTAGGAAAGCAGCTCCTCCGCAGACCTCCTTTGGCAGGTCTAGTCCCAGAAAGCTACCAGGAACAGACAGGAAGGAGCATTACAGCAGCCCCAACCCACGCCAGCTCTCTGCCAGCAGCTGGCAGCCCCCCTCCCATACCTAAGGCAGCCAGCGGTGTTGGTGAGCACCGACTCCCACTCGATATGGCGGGGTTTCGAGTCCTCATTGGGTTCCCGCTCCCAGCCTGAGCGGGGAATGACAACCTCATCAGTCAGAGCATGTAGTGCATGATCCACAATGGCCATCTTGATGGAGTCATGCGAGGACAGGTTCCACAGCGTTCCTGCAATGCCACGAGCAGTAGGTGATCAGTCAGACCATGTGGGCTTAAATAACTCACTGTGCATCGCTCACACAACAGATTAGCTTCTCCTCTCCTCCCTGGAGCCATTACCTGTGATGACCTCCGTGAGGTCCATGTCATGGGCCTTCCGCAACAGGCGCACTAGAGCAGGTACCCCATCGCAGTTCTTGATGGCAATCTTATTGTCTTGGTCCTTGCCGAAAGAGATGTTCTTGAGGGCTCCGCAAGCACCATAGTGAACCTCTTTCTTGGGGTGGTCTAACAACCCCACCAGCACAGGAATGCCCTTCAGCTTGCGCACCTCTGTCTTCACCTTGTCGTTACGGTAGCAGAGGTGCTGCAGGTAGGCGGCTGCATTGGATTTCACGGCATCCAGACGGAAGCTCAGCATGGCTATTACCTCCGGCAGCTCTGGCTGGCGCCAGTTGCCCGGGGCTGGACCTCCCTTCCGCAGGCTGTCCAGACTAGCCAAGCTACCCCGCTCGTGCTGAGCCAGAGGGGCCCAGTAGTACCGGTCAGGGGCCACTTCATCCACCAGCATGTCTTCATAGCTCCTAGGAGAGAAGACAGCAGGTGTCAGCGTGAGCCCTAAACCTGTGGGGGATGCTGCACCCCCTTCGACTCACCAGAAGACAGGCTGAAGCGCACACAGTGTCTAGTCACCACTACCCTGCTGGAGTGCACCAGGCAGACTCCCATCAAGGGCTGGGAGCCAAGCGGCAGAGCGGTGGGGGGACACCTTCCTGCTCCCCACACAGGGTCCAGATGGAGTCCATAGCTGCAAAGGCCACCCCCCATGCATCCCCAGGTCTGCTCCAGAAGCAGGCGGCTGCTCCCCAGGATTAGGCAGCCTCAACAACTATTCCAGTCCCTTCCCACCCACCCACTGGGTTTAGCTTTGGGTCAGAGGCTGGATAACCTCTGCATAACCTCCACGGAGGCAGAAGCCAGCCCCAGAGGCACAGCAAAAACATTTGGGCCTGCAGCCACTAGAGGGCAAGTTAGTACCACAACAGACTGCCGGGAGAGCAAGTCACCCAGGATTTCCCCAGGCCCATTACACCAGCACTGCATAGGTACAGCAAGCAGCCCAGAATCCAGTTTCAGGGCACCCAGTTCTCTGCTGCACTGTCTGGCTGTATCCAACACTGCACCCCCATCACCACGGCTCCCCTGTAGTAGTCCAGGACACATGAGCTGCTGCCAGACCAAGCCACTGCCATTGTTTCAGAGCATCATGGATAGAGCAAAGATTTTTACCCAAGATGGGCTCAAACTCTTCTGCCTGCAGATGCCCAGCAATATACACAAATCGCACTGCTGCCCAGGGGACAGGCTTACTCAGGCATCAAGAGACAGCCAGGCTCTAGGGATCAACCTCACTGCTCCTAGCTCAGGCACAGGGAAGAGCTGTGGTCCCACACCCCCTCTCCTGGTGAAGAGTGGTTCACCCACAGACCTAGCAGCACTGGGAATGAGCCCCACCAAGCACACGGAAGCTGAAAGAAAGTGCAACCAGTCCCCCATGCGAGAATGTGACATTTAACACAAAATCCCAGATTCTCGCCCTATTTTTGTAATCACTGGCAATATAATCCTTCCCCCTGCCCAAGCAGAGGAATCCAGTGATTTCTAACTGAAGGGGATGGGAGGGTACTTGGCACTTAAATGGAGGGGCCTGACTACTGCTGTTACCCCTGCTGTGCCAGGGCACTAAGAACACACAACCAAGGACGCACAACCAAGGTCCAAGATGAGGTAGCATCCTCTGCCTCACATCTGCCACAGGGATTGCTCAGCCACCATATGAGCTCCCAAATCAGGTGCAGGCAGCCCCCTGCCCCTGAGCAGGCAGGGAAAGCTGCAATGAAGGATGGCAGCAGGTTCTGCTCCCTACACCACCGCTTCCCCTACAGCCTCTGGTACAGGGCTCACCAAAACCACCAGCTCCAGGTGGCAGCCACTTCCACAGCCACATCCCCCTCGGGTGCTGCTACAGAGCTGCCCGCAGGGCACCACCACGGGGGGTGGCAGTGGGCTGCAAAGTTGGCTTTCAGCATGTCCCGACAGGGAAACGAGCTGCTTGCCACATGGCCTGGCTACTAAGAGATGCCAAAGAGTCTGGCTGCTCTGGGGAGTTGCTCCCTGCTGCTGTGGGACATGGTGCTCAGTGCACCATGCCAACCACCATCCCCCACAGCAGGACAAGGTGGGAGCAAGACACAGCAGCCGAGTGCCAGCACTGCAAACAAGCCACCCGAAGCTTGTCAACACAGCCAGCAGCTGACCTTGCTCCCATGCCAAGACTCACACACTCCAAAAGGAAGCTTCTGCCCAGCCGTGAGGGTCATTCGGTGCTGGATCCCACCCTGCCCTTCCAGGCAAGATGGGGCTGGCGGGGCAGGGGCAGAGAACAACCTGCACTGCCACTGAACCCCCCTTCCCTCTTCCCCTGCTGAGAGGGAGCTTTGAGAAGAGCCACAGGAGAGGGGATTGCACGCTTTACGGCCGATGGTAGCCAGCACTCGCTGCATCTCTCAGCTCAACAAGCTCCTTCATCTCCTGCATGCCTGGCAAGCTGTCTCCCTGAAGGAAGTAATTAACAGCCAGGCCCCTGCTCAGGACAAACATCTGAGGCAAGGGGGATGCTGATCTCGCCTGTTCCCATTCCTGCAAGCCAGGTGGCTGAGTGCAGATGGTAACCAAGAAGGCAGGGGACAAGCCAGGCTCAACAGTGCCTGGATTCCATGGATTGCTGTGATCTTCATCTGTCTTGCTGGGGAGGGAGAACCTGCTCACAGGCCACACCAACCCATCTTCCAAAACCTGCACCATTCCTGCAGGACAAGGTGACATCTCCACCAGGGCTGCTCCTTGGCCATGCTTGAAGTAGGACCTTCTCCCTCTGTTGTGACCCAAATCCCCCAGTCTCCCACCTGGCTGCAGCTCCTGCACCTGGCTCCTGTAACTCCTGTCCTCCAGAATCTGGAGGGGCAGGAGGAGAATGGACACCATCCAGCCCATCAGAGCAGACTCAGGGTCTCAAAGCCCAAGCAGTTCAGACCAGGCCATCCAGGGAGGGCTCCTGCCCCCACACGCTGAGCAGGACGTGAACCCAGGGAAGGTTTGCAAGCCAGAGCTTTCCGCCTTGGCTGGCATTCGCTCCCTCTGCAGCTCCAGGCTGAAGCAAAGCAGCCACAGGTCAGACATGCCTGCTTAATCCTTTCTGCCCAAGCTGCTCACCATGACAGCCATGTGCTCAAAACTGCTAACACTGGCTTCTCACAGGCTGCTTGAGTCTGTGCAGGCAGCAGGGCCAGCAGCCTTGCCTGCCCTCCTCTAGCTGGCACAAACTTCACAAGGTGAGGCAGGCCAAGGAAATCAATCTGGGTGAACAACCGCCCTGACTGGTTCAGCACAGTAATAGAAACACTTGTACTGGCACAATCCAAAAGGACAGACAAAGCTCCTCCTTTAGTCCCTTCAGCAGCCAGGGGCTACTGTGGATTTACAGTACATGCCTCGAGACGGGCAGATCTCCGGCAGGGGCTGGCAACAGCCTCCTTTCCCTTGGGTCTCTCCCTCCTGCCTCTGTTTTATGCCCTAGGATCTTAAGCAGCCTGTGCTCAGCCTCACCCATCTTTCCCCACCCCGGGGCACTCAGGTGATGGACATCCATCCTAGCTTGCTGATACAACCCCCTCCCCATCTCTGGGACCCAGGCTCAGCCCCTCGCTCTAATCCTACCTCACCACCCTCTGAGCCATCCTCTAGCACCTCCCCAAAACCCCGCTTAACAGCCCAGGCAGCAAGCAGAGCAGGCTGAGAGGCTTAAGCAGGCAGTAACAGTGTTTGTGCAGGAGACACAGCTGGCACAAGACACAAGTCTACAGGAGTCACAGCCTCAGGCATGTTAACGTCCCAGGATGCCTGGCCTCGTGCCTGGCAGGGGAGTTAAAGGACCACCAAGACCCTGCTCTGGCTGCCCAAGGGCGGCCGCAGCCTGGTGGGGCAGTGGCTCAGCAGTCAGGCTGGAGGAGCCGCAGATCACCCACAGACAAACGAGGGGGAGAAGATGCTACTGCCGAACAGGTTGAGCAGCTTCTCCCACCCTGCACAAGGGCCGGGCTGCAGGAACGCTCCCCGGGGCGCTGCAGGGCTAATCCTCACTCACTCCAGCCCTGGGCTCAGCACTGCTCCCCGGGCCGCTCTCAGCTCAGCAAGAGCACAAGGAGGCTGCTGCTACTTCTGATGCGGGGCTGTGCCACACAGCCCACATCAGGCATGGTTCCCAGCAGAATAAGCCAGGCTGGGGCAGTGCAGATGAACCTGCCATCTCAGGAGCAGAATGGGTGGCACAGAGAGGTAAGGGCCTGGAGCTACATCCAACCACCCAGTGGAACTCCTCGCTGCAGGAGGACTGGCTCAATTAGCACTGAGTTTTAACCACCAATTAAGCAGACAATTAGAAGCGGATGCAAGTTTTCTCCTGCATGAGCTGCATGTGACTCAGCTCATTGTATTGTCTCTGCTGTTCTCCTTCCTCCAAAAGGGGTGAAGTTAAAGGGACCCCATAGCATCCCCCACCCCAGTGCCTCCTGCCACATACCTGAGCCGTCGCCGAGGGTCAGACGGGGTCCCTGCCCGCCTGGCTGTGCCGTAGTCCGACATAAGCCCGTAGTCCACATCTTCGAAGCCCACACTGCGTTGGTCATCCTCCAGGCCATATGGCTCAGGGTGGAAATGGTTGAGGTCCATGTTACTGCCCCCGACACGCACTTGAGGCTGGGGGCCATAGATGTCCTGACGGCTGGGGGCCCGGTAGGTGTCCATGGAGGGGCGGTAACGCTCGTCAATGCGGGTGACACGGGACAGGCTGCCGTAGCTGTGATCGCTGCCTGGGTAGCCGTCCTCGTAGGGGCGGCTGTAGCCGTCGGGATAGTGGTAGTTTCGAGGGAGGGTGGCTGTGCCTGGCTGGCTCAGGTAGCTGCCGGGGCCCCCGTTGCCATTCTTACGGAAGTTCCTGTCCATGGTCTGGACGTAGTTGCTGGTGACAGGGGAGGTTTCCAAAGGTAACCCATCAGGCCCCACTGGCACCTGCTGCACTGTCCGGGTGGTCACTGTCTTCACCACTTTCTTCACCTAGAGGAATGGATGCAGGACACACTCCCATGAGGAAATCCACCACACCTCTGCATCCCCAGATTATCCTTCCAGCCTAGCACCTTACTCCAAGCAGATTTCACACCCCTTTTCAGCTCACAGCACAGCAAGCTGGCAGACATCACTGCTGTAGCACCCCAGCCAACATGGTCCCTGGCCAGAGTCCTGTCCCTCCATTCTTTCCCCAGGCCTGTACCGTGGTCTCTGTACGCCGGGTTGTCCCATCGTCTGATGTCTCCACAGACACGACCGACATGGCCCCTTCTGGGTCCTCCTCCATGGTGTACGTCTCCTCCACGATCTGGCCTGGGTCCTGCATCCTGGGGATTGTGCTGTACAAGAGGTGGCTGTGGTCCTGAGGGGAGCAAGGGACAGGCAGTCAGCCCCGCCACCGCCAACAGGAGCCTCCCTGGAGTCAGCTAGCCCAGAGATCTCACCTCTCGGGGAACTCTGACATCCTTTTGCACTGGAGGGTGTATCAACAACCCCACACCCAAAGCTCCTTCAAGCCAGGGCGGCCACATCAGAAACACAAGTTCCCCCCTCTCCCAGCTCTGGTGGAGGCACTGGAGCCTTGCCCCTGCACACCCCACCAGACAAGCAGGCTGCTCAAAGCCAGAGGGCTCAGCTGCCCTTACCTGTGGCCCGTTGAGCTTCAGATCTGGGTATTTCTGCCTTTCCAGGTCAGCATCGCCCAAGAAACGGCCGTTCTGAAAGACACAGCATCACAGCAGGCCTGTTACTAGGCTGATCTCCCACTGCTGGGATCCCATATAGCCATCCCCCCCTTCCCTGCCAGGCCCCAAGCAGGCCATCTCCTGCATCTGACAGAGACACCCAATGCACACCCTGTGTGTCACTCCCAGGAGAGCAGCACACTCCACGGGGGCCTGTGTGACATGCAGCAAACCACCCCCCATTCCAGCCTGGGGAAGACTTGGAGGACACACCATTCAGCCCCACTCCAGACATCCCAGCTCTCCCACAGTGCCCACACACTCTTAATGGAATGGCCGAGACCCCTCCCTGCTCCCCAGCGCGGCCCTAGAGACTTTCCACATCTTCTGACACAGGAGCTGCAAGTGACATCCCAGAGGCCCCCCAGAACTGCAAGGGAACAGCGTGGCTGCTCGGCGGCTGACTGCAGAGTGCTACCGTTTGACTCTTGTGCTCCTCCCTCTGCCCACCCCTTCCTTCTCCCTGACCCACACATCTCTCCTAGCACCACCACCACTACCTTCCACAGCCAGAAAGGCACCTGCCTCCTGCACACCACCACACACCAGCCCTATGAGCAATCCTCTCCAAAACAGAGCCTGGGAAAGTGAGAACAGGAGAGAGACCTCAAGCCAAGGCAGATGAAACCACATTTCCAGCCCTGTAGAGAAAAGGGATTTCTCCCAGCTCTGGTTTGGCTGTTTGGACGATAGACCAAGACTCCAGGGACTTGCCCATTGTCACACAAGAGAGACACACACACTTCCCCCACAGCTATACACCAACCCCCACACTTCGGCCACCTTCGAAGAAACTGAGTGGGATGGGGAGCAAAGGTGCCCAGGTACTGAATACAGGCAGCCTCCAACCTTCACAAAACCAAACCAGAGCTGACCCAGTAGCAAGACTGTCCAGGCTGGCTCCTTCTCCCCAGACGACTCTGGCTGCCAAAGTAGGTTTGCACATCCCCAGATCATTTTCAGCACCATCAGTGTTACAAGACCGACCTAGCCCTGGTCCACCTCACATATCCAATGAGAGCCAAAGGAAGGGAGCCGGGACCAGGGCTGCCCCCACCGAGGCAGGACTGACACAGATGGGGGCTCTGGGAGCCTCCGCACCCACCTCTGCCAAGGGGGTTTTTTACCTGGTGCCGCCGGGTGAGCGTGCCGTTGGCCAAACCCGGGCTGGCGTCCTGTGGGGAGACCCGGACTCGTTCCAGCTGGGCTGAGACATGGCGCCGTTCCTCCTCAAGCGCCCGGGTCAACTTCTCGAACTGTGCCTCCTGCTCCTTGACAGAAGCAAGGATGCTGGCGGTCGACTCCACTTCCGAGTCGTCCATGGATGATGGGTGCCCAGGACGGGCAGGGCAGGGGCGGAGGGCACAGGGAGGCACAAGCTGAGGCGGCTCGGTGTCAATGTGAGGGGAAGAAAACTGACCCGGAAGGGCAGAAGCCCCTCTCTTCACTGCACAAGATTTGGAGGAGGAAAGGAGGAGAGAAGAGCGGTCAGAAGAGACTGATTTCATTAAGACAGATTCTCAGAACAAGAAAAAATTATCTTATGGCATTAATGCCCATTCCCACCCACCACCAGAGAGCTGGCAAGAGGGTCTCAAGAGCAGCACAGCCTCAGGCATGACTCAGATGCTTCCTTGCCCCAGTATTTAAGCTTGGAGAAGTGGCACTTTGGGGCCAGAAGGTCCTCCCCATCACATCAAACAGCTGGGGTTCAGCCAGGTTCAGAAGAGCTGCTGTGTGCTGAGGTTCCCTCTTCCCACAAGGGCTCCCCTCAGGCTGCAGGAAAACTTCCCCTACAAGGACAAGCTGCCTGCAGGCAGTAGCAGAAGGGGAGGGCATGTCCCTGGGGCAGAAGAGGGAACACTCTCCCACAGAATGAGAAGTGACCCACATCCCATTATTTCCTCCAGGGAAGGGCTGAGGGAGAGGGCTGTGTCACTTATCTGCTTCCTCCACCCCAGTGTGACAAGAGGTGGGGAGACAGCCCCATCTCCACAGATCCTTCCTACCTAGGAAAGGGGATTAAGTGGGACGGGATCCCCCTAAAGGGGGGATGAGCCCTTTGACTGCTGCCAAAACTCACCACCCTCCAGGTTCTCACCAGGGCTCTCGAGGCTGCAGCAACCCCAGGAGGTCCTCAGTCCACAGATCTAGGGACAGGCATTGGCTTGGACCCTTCCAACATCCCCTCCCAAAGGAGAACAGTGATCAAGCACACCACAATCAACATATTTTGATAGAGAAAGGCAATATTCTTCCATACAGACCTGTTAGAGGAGGAAGTTCAGGTTTGATTGGCAAAGGCACGGGACAGCCACGTCTAGACGCAGAGAGTCATGGGAGAAATAGCCCAGCCACCACAGTGAGGAAGCAGGAGGGAAGAGAGCTGCAGGGACAGCAGGACAGGAGGTCAAAAATCACACTAGTAAACTCAAAACAGAAGGCAGGGGAGGCCACAGACTGGAGAAATGGGCTCCTCTCTCCTACCCCGTCTTCTCCAAGAGACGGAGCAGTGTTTGGAGAGGGCTGGTGGGGTGGCAAATCTGGCGCTGTTCCCACAGCAGCCCCCAGCTCCATGGAGACCCCAGCATCTCCGACTGTTCCCCACTGACAGGGGAATGGCACAGGCAGAGGAGTGGCAAGGGCTCAGCCCTCCGCCCCCCTCCAAGCCCAGCCGAGTCCCAGCAAGCCCATCAAAGGTTTTCCCAAACTCGTGCTGTCATGGCAGGCATGTGGGGACTCGTTCAAGCCAAGCAGCAGCACCGAAACTGCTTTCCCACGGTTTCCAGCATCAGCTCTGCCCACTCCCCCAGTGCCACCGCCCCGGTGTGGCTGTAACAGTGACCTGGGACTGACAGCATGGGCAGTATCACCCCTCCACAGAGCCCCGTCCCAGCCGCCTCCCACAGACAGCCCCACGCTCCCTGGCAGCCCTATCCCTCCAGTCCAGCCTGCAGCAGATGCTGGTTCAGAGGAGCTCAGAGCAGGGGTTTTCAGTTTTTTTTATTAATTTCCCACACTACCTCAAATGTATCCAGATAAAACACTTCCTGAAATGCCTCCTCGACTCCTAAATCCACTCCTCCCTGTGACTCTGTCCCCCCAAAGTTTCCCTTGGACACAGGCAGCCCTGGTGCTTATCAGACACTATGGCACCACCATGACTGAACCCAGCAAAGCAGGGTGGATTTTTTCCAAGTGCTTTGGAAGCCACCTGCAGCGCATTTGAACATCTGGTCACCACCACCCTGTAATCTGCCTTCATCAATAAAAAAAAAAAAAATCCAGTTCTTCTACTCATGCCCATGTGGTGCCCAGCAAGAGATGAAGCCATGGCATGCACACACTCACTCTGGCTCTCAGCACCCTACCCTAGCCCAATGTGGGCTGGGATGCTCGATGGCCAGTCCACACCCCAGGAGGAACACAGCCCACCACTCTTGGCTCAGGAGTCCAAGCAAGCTTTCAGAGGCTTCCAGACATGACTCCTGGCTCATGCATGCAGCTTTCCACTCCTCCCACCTTGCAACAGGTATGCCCTAAGGCTTTTTTCAACAGATCGACTCCCCAAGCCTTGTATGGAAATGCAGGAACAGCTCTGACCCTTGCTGCTCCGAGGTCCCACCTGCCCCACAGACTTGCAACAGAGATCCTCTGACGGAGAGACTTGGTGCCTCCCAGAATGGTGCTGACACACCCCATCTCTCACCCTTGAGTCAAACACTCCCCATCTTTGGTGGGCATCCACCCACTTCAAGCAGAGACACAGATCCTTCGCTTTCTGCAAACTCACTGAAGGCCACTGTCAGTCCACACTGACATGGAGCAGGTCTGCAGGACCCAGCTCCACAGATCCCTACTGCTGGGAGGCTGCTGCAGCCAGCCAGCTGCTGGGGAAAAGCAGCCTGCACCACTGAACTAGTCCCTCTCCCCTAAGAAAGGAGGCACATCTCCTTGCCACATCCCAGACTTCTCCAGCAGGTCAGAGGATGGTCCTACCACTCAGATACCCTACACCACTGGAGCATCCAAAACCCCAGCCAGAAGCCCCACTGGCTTGTCGCAATTTGTTTCTAGAGCAGTATTTCACTAAGCCCTTTTAAAGAGAGGAGCAGCCCTCCCTACAGAGAAGGCATCCTTCATGACATGGCCTTGCCCAAGTAGCTGTGCTGCTGTGCAACAGCTCCCCAGCCTGCCCTCGACTATCTCTACACAGAAGAGGCAGACTTTTGGAGTGCACAAGGATGTAGCCAACATGCTGGCTTCAAGGAGTGATTTAGCTGAGACCCTGCTCTTGTGAACTGGCTCACTTGCTTGCAAGCAGCCTCAGTTCTGAGCAGCGAACACTGACCAGCAGGGTTATACAGAGGAGAGACAGCAATCCCAGCAGATTCCTCCAGCCCTACGTGGCTGCCGGGCAGGCCCCGCACAGCCAGCAACGCCTCCACAGCCCCGGGTCCCCACCTCTGCACGTCCCCTGGGAACGCTGCCCAGAGAACATGGAAGCTAACAATGAAACTTGCAGGGCCTTCAAGGGCCTCAGATAAGGGGCCAGAGCAGCCGTGAGGCTGTTTCCTTCCCGTCTCTTCCACAGGGAGTAAACACAACAGCAGGGGGAAGGAACAGGACAGATCCCTCATCCACCAGCTCTCCTTGTCCCCTTGCACTCACAAATGCCCCTCCAGCCCATGCAGAAGGAGGTACGGGAGGGGACACAGCCCCCCCGCCCCCTTCCCTTTTGGGCCACCAGGTCACAGCAGAAAGCCTCAGGGAAAGGAAGCCTCCAAGGGGCTTTCAGGGAGCCCGTCACATCAGGGCAGCTGGAGGAGCGGTTGGGCTGTGGTCCCAGCCTGGTTGGAGCCCATGGCTCTGCAGACCCATTGACACTGACCAGCTGATGTTCAGGAGTAGCCACCTGAGGGTCTCGCCACAGGATCAGACGATGTTAAACAGTGGCATAGAGACTCTCAAGCATCTGGAGCCTGCCCTGCATGCGTGGTTTTCACTCCTGCCCTGAACAGCAGGCATGGCTCCATCATGGGCAAGAGGTGCCAGTAGAACAGGGTACCCACTGCCTGAGTGGGCTCTCCCAGCTCTCCTCCTGGGGCCTTCGCCATTAGGACACACCACCTCCCTCTGCTCTCATTCCAGCCATCTAGTCTTCATGGATCCAGGATTAAAGACATAATTACTGAGAGGCAGTGCCAGGTCCAGAGAGGTTAGCAAGCGCTGTCCCCAGCTCTCCCCGCAGACACATGCTAGCGTCATCCCAGGTTGGAGCACAGCCCTTCCCTTACAGCTGGCTAACACACAAACCCCAAACAGCCACTCAGCCTTATGCCCTCCCAGCTGTGGAGAATCTGCCCCAGATCCCTCCCACAGTGGCTCACACACCAGCATTTCAGGGACAGGGGCTTCCTGGGCACTGCACAGCACCTCACCACCTCCTGATGCCAGCTCAGGGCGCTGGTCATCTTCAAAGCAAGACAGGGAGGGGAGGAAAGATGAGTGCCTCAGCTTTGCAGCCTGATCGCACCAGCCAGCAAGCTGCTTGTGACAGTTCGAAGCCAAGCATGCAGGATCCCACAAGGGTGAAATTCCAAGGATCGCTTTGTGCCCATTCTCCCCTCCTCCCCAGCCTCTGAAGATACAACTACAGAGCATTTTTCCAAAGCCAGACCCTGACCATCTTTGAGGACGGCTCCATTAAAGCCTTTTCATCATGAGAGAGGCACTTGCTGACACACCCGTTACTTAAAAACCCCAGCAAGCCAAAAATATTTCGGCTGGCTCAGTTCAGGGCAACACAAAAAGCCTAAAGACAAAATACACCCCAGAGCAACTTCTGCCCCAGGGCAAAAGAAGAACCAGAGCACTTCCCATGTGCCTATCAGTAAGAGGGAACCCCCAGGGACCAAGGCAGCTACGCAGAAAGCTTTACATCCCAATCCCTCTGGCCTTATCTCTCAACTTCCTGGCACCAGCACATCCCTGTGCCGCTGCACCCAGAGGTCCTGAAGCCAGAGCAGGTCCACCAGAGAGACATCCAACACACAGTGCCTTCGGAGAAGAGCCCCCCTTGCCGGCAGGGAGACATCCACAAGCCAATTTGTATGCACAGAGCTTCCCTGGGCAGGTACCCACTGTAATGTTCCTGGCTGGACTAAAGACTTGGTAGTAGCCAAAAGGACACCCTAAACCCTGACCAAGCCCTCCAG
Organism: Aviceda cuculoides; assembly: GCA_035590195.1. NCBI lineage: Eukaryota > Metazoa > Chordata > Aves > Accipitriformes > Accipitridae > Aviceda > Aviceda cuculoides. Next base: position 30,041,288 of record JAVJGG010000021.1, on the reverse strand, counting down.
AGCTCTTCCACTGAGGGCAGCTTTGACATGGCACATTTTTTCCAAAACCCCTTGCCCGTGTTTCTCTGCAGGACTGCCTTCCCCCAGAACAAATACTTCACCTAGAAAAATAATTTCTGGGGCCAAACCACAGCCATACCCACCTAGAGCTCACCTGCACCCTCCTCTGCCAGAGGATGGAGATCAAGCCTTGAAGGCTCCCCACAAGGAGCACTTCCCTGTCAGCCACGGAAAGATTAAGCCTGGGGCCCAGACCGAGCCAGCAGATGGGGAATTGTCCATTCTTGCTGGCCTGTGGTGCACAAGATCTGGCAGATAAGACACAGGCAGGAGGCTTGACAGGCAGCACCCACAGCAGTGCAGGGGATCTCAACCACACAGCTCTTTTCTTGGGTCTTTCCAAGGTCCTGCTCCAGACCCCTGCTCTGCACCCCGAGTCTCCAGAGAGCTACCACCCAGTGGTCCTGGGTTCCCTGGAGCTAAGGCCACTCCCTCAGTATGGAGGATTTTGGGCAAAGTTCAACCCGAGCACCTACAAAGCCAGAAACCACCTCCGCCACATCAGCCCTGCCCCAGCTCCCTGCTAAGCAACGCACCAGGCACTCACTCCCAACAGCTCTCTGACACCAGGGAGTGGGGGACAGAGTCACATTGGTTCTGACTGCCAAGTCTCAGCCCTCCTCACAGCTTTACTGCTTGCTTGTGTCCCCCAGGCACCTGTTAAAGCAAGTGGCAAGGTTTGTCACCACAGCTGGACACCCCTCGCAGTCCATCCCGCTGCTGTGAGGCATGAGCAAAGCAGCCCTTCTCCCCCAGCTCGTCACCACCAACCACGATCAGAGCCAGGAAGGACGCAGCCCCTCACCCAGGCTGGCTGAGCTCCTGTGGGGACACCAGCAGCACCAGGCTCCCAGGCCAGACCCACCTGCCAGACTGACAAGAAAGGATGCACTGCCTGAGGAACTTGCTCCTGCGCCAACAGTCCCCAGCACCGACTACGCAAGAAAACCAGCAACATCGCTCAAATGATTTGCTTTGCCCTATCAATTTGAGGGACTCTGAGGAGAGCCAGCTGGCTGCCCGCCCTTCAAAAGCAAACATCAACAGCTCTCAGCACCAGACCCCCCCCTATCCTCGAGAGAGGAAGCAACAAATTCTCCTGGTTCCAGTTGCCTATCATGATGCACTCAGGAAAAACAGACCCCATCAATAATTCAAGCCTGCAATTGTCCGAGCACTTGCAGTGCATTGCACTTGCTTGCTCTGCACAGGTTCACAGCCCTGCTAATTCACCATAGGCTTCTGGTCAGTCTCAATTAGCTAAAAAATAAATGAGCCAGCATCTTTCCACCACACCCCCAAGCGCAGGGTCCAGGCTCACACATCAGTCCTTAGACATCAGCCTGCCCAAGGCAGCAAGCGCTCATAGTAGCCAAGGCACAGCAAATCAGCAATGTACTGGGCAGAGACCCCCACAAGCCCAAGCTCATCTGCATCTTGTCTGCTTCTTCGTTCAGTTCAGAACACAACAGCCCTCAGGCCACTGCGGAAGCAGGACAGTTGATGGTGGGCAGTAGCTCCCACGTCCCTGCGTGGGTGATGGAAAGCTTTGGCACAGCTGTTTCTCTCCCACCACTCTAGAGGCAGGCACATGCCCACACCCCCCACTGCCAGCTCCCGCTGCACCAGGGAGGGACCCACCTGCCTGGGCAGATGCGTCCTCGCTTCCAGTTTGTGCAAGTCACCTTGCCCACACTCCCCAGCCTGCTCTGCCCAAGGTCTGCCAGACCCCACTCGAGGGGGGAGGCTCTCCCATCTCCTGCCCAGGGTTTCAGCTGCCTTCTCAGCACCCTGCCCCGCTGCAAAGGGCTCTCCCCTGAGGCAGGTTACAGAGCGCAGGCACAACGGACTTCGGACGGGTGGGTGGGTGTCCAGCTGGCCCTCCCTGGGCAGGAAAGAGCTGCTCCCACAGGCGAGTCAGACACCGCCTTGGGGACCTACCTGCCCCGGCCCAGCCCCACCTTCCTCAGGGGAGCCATGGCCAAGGTGCCCGGCCCCAGCAAGAACTGGGTGGGTGAACCACCAGGAGCAGCCGCCTCGGGCAGCAGCGGGAAGGGAGCAGGAAGGTTGCCGCTCGCCTCCGCCCATCGTGCCCAACTGGTTGGACCAGCAGCAGGATCGCCACCTGGTCTACCTCACCTGCCGCCCCCAGCACCAGGGACGAAGGCCACGTAGCTCCATTGGGAAAGCCTCCCTCCAGAAAGGGGAGTTACCTGTGAAGATGCAAGCAGGGACGCGGCTCTGCACCTTATAAGGGAGCGGGCCGGCAGCCAGCAGAGGATGATAAGGAGAGAGAGATAAAGGGCAGGGTGGGGCCGTGCTGCCGGCCAGAGGGGAGGAAGCAGGCGTGTGTGTGTCGTTCCCCCCCAGCAAGGGCAGGGGGGCCAAGAATGCAGAATAGCAGACAGGTCTGGACACAGCTGGGGGTTGTAAAACACGGTGGGCAATCCCCTGGGGAAGGGGCCTGTCCCTGGCCCGGCTGAGGTCACCGGATCGGTGCTGTTTGCCACCCTGGTGGGATGAAGGGAGAGAGGCAGCCGAGCAGGGCCAGCAGGAGAAAGGAGCAGCGTGGGGTCGGCCACAGAGAGCAAGGCTTGTTCTGCTGGTATGCCAGCTATCCGGCTGCAGGGCAGCTGTCCTCCCGGGCATGCAAGGGGGGCCACTGCCCTGTCTCCTGAGCACAGCCGGGACAGCACAGGAGGAGTTCCTTCCCTCCAAGCAGGCCGGGAGAGCTGCCGACCCTCTGCACTGGCCAGGGAAGTGCTGGCTGCTCTGCTGGCTGGAGGGAGCACCCAGCACCACAGCAAGTGGGAGACAGAGCTTCCCTCAGCGCTTTCAGAAAGCGGAGGACAAGCATCCCTCCCAGCAGGAAGGCAGCCAAGTCGCTGGGCTCCAGGCAGAGACACCATCCACCCACAATCCCCAAGTGGGACAGCCACAGGGCCAGAGCCTTCTTGCCAGCAACATCCCGCTGCATCCAGCTGCCCTAGGATGCCCCAACAGCCCCGCTCCCGCTGCGTACCACTGCATGGGTCCCCCCACCCTGGGGACAGCAGCAAGGCAAGGGTCCCTGCCACCCCTCCGCACCAAGCAAGGGCCAGCCCCACAGTTCACACCCCCAACCCCCGGGCCCAGGAGATTCACATGTTGGGAGCCCTTCAGCAGCACAAAGGCGGCTCTCTCTTCTCTGTGGGAATTTGCAGCTGAGTGCTCGGCAGGGACAAAGGGATTTCACAGGCACATCACCAGCCGGCCGGCCTCCCTCCCCCCGGCGTTCCCGCTTCCTGTCACAGTAGCACCAGACCTCAGGGGCGCAGCAGCAAACAAACACCCAGCGCCGGATTCTGGGAAGCGGGCCAGAGCATTCCCGGGGCAGGCCGCGCTCCGGCAGCCAGCAGGCTCCTGCTTCACCCAGGCGGCTCCTGGGCCCCGCGGCGGGGGGGGGGAAGGGAGCAGCCCCCCGGCTCTGCCACCCCAGCCCGAGGAGCAGCAGGTGAGCCGGTGGGATGGCAGGGCAGCTCCCCGGCTCCTTGCTGCGCCCAAGGAACGGCAGCCGCCCTGATGGGGGGCAGCCACCTTGATGGGGGACACGAGATGTCCCCACGCCCGCAGGGCTCGGCTGGAGCCCCGGCGTTGTGCTGAAGGTCAGTCCTGCCCCCCGGCTCCAGCCGCGCCAGCGTCCCTGCCCTTCACCCGTCTCTCCCCCCCACCCACCCACCGGGCTGAACTTTCCCATTCAGCTGCCTCTCTCCCACAGTGAAAACAAACACCAGCCCAGCTCTGCAGAGATAAGGGCTGTGCTAGCAAAGCCCAGGGAGCAAAGTCCCCCTCGATTAAATCCGAGGCTGCAGCACCACAGGAGTTGCCTCCCCCCCCACCCCAAGCAGAGGGATGAGGGCATGGCAGATGGGGTGAAGCTGCTCCAGCACCCTGGCCCAGGGGCAGATTTAGCTCTTCAAGGGCTTGCATCTGCTGCTGGCTGCCCCCGAGCAGAGTGGCCGCAGCCCGGTGGCCAGCATTCCCAGTAAGGGCAGCCTCCCTCCATCGGGCTGTGGGCATAAGCGTGTGCAGCTCTGAACGGCCCCTGCCAGCAGAGCCTGGGATTCAGGGCAGCAAGACGACTTAGTGCCAGCCCAGCACCCAGACACACGGATTTGGGGCCCCTTCCCCAGCACAGAGCCCTTGCCTCAGCCCCCTTCCCAGGGAAGCCACTTGAGATCATTTCCTCTCCTGACACCTGCAGCCAGGCTGGGCCCCAGGGCCCAGCCCCAACTCGGCTGCAGTTACTCTGCTCTGGCCAGTGCACAAAGGCACAAGACTGGAAGCGTAGTGGGAATCACACCAGCAGCAGTACGGGAACCGCACCACTGGGCTTGGCCAGACAGCACCCAACCCAGGAGGCCAGCCTCCGTTATCCACCCTCCCCGCAAGGAGCATTCAAGACACCAAGGAACCATGACCACGTGGAGAAGGGCAGGAGCCCAGGGCCACCCACCCATCCCAGCAACCCCACGGGTCTCCTTGCCCCCCCCCCCCCCCAGGAGAGACCAGGGCACCTGGGAGGCAGACAGGGTGCCCCCTTCCCTCTGCCAAACAAGCCACACACGTCTCCCCAGGCTCAGCAAACAGGCAGGAGGCGAAGTAGTGTTCAGTGCAGGAGCAGCAAGGAGGGAATTGCCGAGATTAAGCTAAGCTGCTCTTGCAGGGGCTGCCCGAGGGAGCCGCCCAGAAGCAGCTGGACACCCCCTGCCCGCCCCTCACCCTGGCCACCCCAGACTCCCCAAGCAGGTAGGGCAGCCGGCAGGCTGAGTCACAGCACGAATCACTCAAGGGCCAGGCTGAAAACCCCAGCTCCATTCAGCATGACCTCATCAGGTGCCCTGCTCTCTAATTGCATGCATGCGTCTGCACTCAGAGACAACTTTGAGGGCCCTGCCAAGAGGAGTAATGAATGGGTGAAGGAAAGCCACCAGAGAAGCATCAGGAAGAGCCAGGAACTGAATCACAGCTGGGAGTAGGGAAGGGGGCTGCTGCCCTGCTGATGGGCTGTGGCAAGGTGATGGCGAGTCCCCCACAGTGCTCCAAGTCCCCTTAGTGCCCATGGCCAGGCAAGGTGCACAGACAGGCTGGCATGAGCCTGCGCTCATACACAGCACCAAGGGACAAACAAAACAGCAGGCCAGGCCATGCTCAGAGAGGTGGCAGGACTTCATCCCACCCCAACCCCCTGCCCAAACTGTTTGCCGGTGCCACGTCTGTTTACCAGTACTCGCCCAACATGCTTGCTGAGAAGCAGCTTCCCAGGTTCCTGTGTGAGCCAAAGGGAAGGAAACCTGCGTTTCCTGGTCAGACAGGAGATGACATCGTGACTTCCCTTTCCTGTAAGCTTCTAAACACAACGTCCTGCCAAGGGTCACTCCCCGCCGCCCCCGGCCTGCATGCAGATGCCCTGGAACCAGGTTGGGAACACCAGGCACAGCCACTACCACCACCCGACCCTCGGCCATCTATGCCAGCCAGGAGGTTGGCACGGTCCACCCAGGAGACCAGACACCCGGGCAGCTTGCTAGAAGCATCCTGCCTCTGGGGAAGATATACAAGGGCTCCTTGTCCATGGTGGTATCGCATTTCTGTCCAGGGCTGGGAGTATCCTACAAGCAGAGGGTGGAAGTTGCTGTTTTCCAACCCCATGAGGACATAGCTGTGCCCACCACGCCCTGGAGATGGGCTTGTTAGTGCCTCCTCAGCTCTGCAGATAACACCATCACTCCAGCACAACACCTGCTTGCTAAGACCACAAGCGAGCGCACACTGCCGCTCTCCAGCCTTCCCTCGCACACCTTGTCTGCACAACTCCACCAGCCAGCGGACACACACAAACAGGGCCACCCGATACTTTGTGGTGTTCCCAAGTCTCCTGGAGGCAGGATGGGGACATACCCGGGAAGCCAAACCAGGAGCCCCCCTCATGGCATAAGACTGCTGCCGCAGCTTTGTTCCCTGGGCCTGTGCACCTGCCCTGCCCAGGGCAGCTCCTCTCACTACCAAAGAGGAGAATAGAGAAGGGAAGTGGTTTTCCACCCAAGCCAGCTGCTGGAGACAGACACTGGGCAAAGTTCAAGGGAGAGCACGTTTCTCCGTTTGCCACACCACTGTGCTCTGGAGGAGAGCTGCAGGGCCCTGGATGCTCCCTCCTGCAGGTAAAAGGGGGGGGGGGGGGGGGCCCGGGGCCCCCCCGAG
>JAVJGG010000021.1:29988722-30014470 GCA_035590195.1 Aviceda cuculoides | reverse complement strand
CAGGGGGTCCCGGAGCCTGGGCGGAGGAGCGGAGGGGGCCTGAGGGTCCCCGGCGGGGGCGGGGGGGGGAAGGCGAGCGGGGCGGGGGGCCCGGCTGGGCGGCAGCACCGCACCATCCCTTCCCCGCGGCGGGCGGCTGTCGCAGGCACCACGGAGCTGACGGGCAGCACCAACCTGATCACGCACTACAACCTGGAGCACGCCTACAACAAGTTCTGCGGCAAGAAGGTGAAGGAGAAGCTCAGCAACTTCCTCCCTGACCTGCCCGGCATGATCGACCTGCCTGGCTCCCATGACAACAGCAGCCTGCGCTCCCTCATCGAGAAGCCCCCCATCTGCGGCAGTTCCTTCACCCCCCTCACCGGCACCATGCTGACAGGCTTCCGCCTCCATGCTGGCCCGGTGAGCCCGGGGGGCTGAGAGCTGGGGGGTGGACAGCTGGGGCCAGAGGTGGCAGGGCGAGGGGTGCTCAGCCCGGCCTGACCAGCCCCGTCTCCTCTCCCCAGCTGCCCGAGCAGTGCCGGCTGATGCACATCCAGCCGCCCAAGAAGAAGAACAAGCACAAGCACAAGCAGAGCCGTACCCAGGATCCTGTCCCCCCAGGTAAGGGTCTGCGCCACATTGCTACAGCCGCCCCCTCTTCCGTCCCACCCTGGGGGATGCCCAGCTCATCCAGCACTCTCGTTTCTCCAGAAACCCCCTCAGACTCTGACCACAAGAAGAAAAAGAAGAAAAAAGAGGAGGATCCAGAACGGAAGAGGAAAAAGAAAGAGAAGAAGAAAAAGAAGGTGGGTGGGGAGAGCCGGGGTCTGACTCCCAGCCCGTGCCCACCCCAGGGGCCATTGGGCAGTGAGCTTGGCCCAGGCAGCAGCAGCGCCCGGAGCCAGTGAGTGGCCGTCCCCAGGGGTGCTGCTGTTGAGCAGGAGGTCTCAAGGGATACGCGTCTTGTCCTTCCTCTGCAGAACCGGCACAGCCCGGAGCACCCGGGGGTGGGCAGCTCCCAGGCCAGCAGCAGCAGCAGCTTGCGGTGAGGCCGCACCGGTGCCGCCCCGGGGATCCCCCAGCCGACCAGAATGGCCCTGACTGACCTGGGAGGGACTCATCCCTCCCGCAGCGCTCGGCAGGGGGGCTCGGGCTGGCCTGTTCCCCCCCCCCGCCCCGCCCCGGGCAGAGAGGACACCCCCGCAGCCCCCCACTTGCGTTGTGCAGCCAGCCGGGACCAGGGGACACGGACTCTGCTGGCACTGGGGTTGCCGACCTTGGCCTTTTTTACCAAAACAACACAGTGCATCGGGGTCTCTCTTTTTTAGTCACCTTTTAATTAAAGTCTGTGCTCTGAGGAGGGGCTGGTGGCAGTGGCTGCTGCAACCCTCGGCTGTCATGGCGAGGTGAGGAACCAAGACTGGGGCAGTCTGGTGGGGCGTGTGGGATCAGCACTGCCCCGACACGCTGTGGCCTAGGATGGAGGATTGTGGCCGAGCTGCCACCCCAAGCAGGGGTGAGGTGGGCTCCTTCCTTGGCTTTGGCTGCTGGGCTGGGTTGAGGGGCTCTGTGCTCCTCTGCCCTGCACCTCCCAGGCCTGGCAAGGACAGGAGTGACCCTGGAGAGGCACTGTGTCTCTGCACGGAGGTGGCTGCTGGCAGAGTGCCCAGGGAGCTCCAGCAGCAGCCACGGCCAAATGCCGAGGTCCTCCTTTGGTCCCAGCTCCTTGTGCGGGATCCTGAGCCTCACCAGCCCCTGTGACACCTTCCCCAGAACTGCTTACCTCACACCGTGAACAAAAACATACCTTCTTTAGGAACAGAGTTTGCCCAAAAGCACCCCGAGGATGTGCCTCCCTGAAATGGGGCCAGGCTCAGCTCTGCTTGAGCCCCCTTTGCTCTCCCCCTCAAGAGGAGGGAGGGAAGGCTGAGATGCTGAAGGACCGGAGCCCTTCAGGGGCTCCTCCGTCCCTGGACGCTAAACAAAGCACACGCATGCCTGCCACGGTGGCTCATTAAATATCCTTTTATTCCTCGTTTTTAAAATGGCTAATAATAATAAAAAAACCCAATGGTGTGGCTCTGCAGAGGCCACGGGAGAGATATTGCCGTAGAGAAAGAGTGAAGTAGTGTCTGAAGTTTTGTGGGCCCCCACATGGGGTGGTTTGCCCGGGCAGGGGTGGGTGGGGACAGGGAGCACTGAGCTCCTTGGCTGCTTTTTTTTTTTTTTTTTTTGGCATGTGAGGAGAAAATATTGCTTTACAGGGATGCACCCCGCTGGCCTTCCTCTTCCCCAAACAGAAATAAAAACCATGTGACAGCGAGAAAACCTATCAAACCCATTAAAAAAAAAAAAGCAACACCACCACCCCTTCCCCCCCACCCCAACCAACACAAACCCTGGAAAACATAAAAAGAGCAAAAACTGCTGGTGGGGAAAGGCTGGAACCCGTGCTCATTTCTCCGCGCCAGCCAGAACCCGCATGTGCCAGCTTGTGGTTGGGTTTGGGGAGGTGTGTGGGGAGCGGGGCTACCCCTTGGCTCTTCCTCCTCCCTGGGTGGTAGCGGCCCCAGGAGGGAGGGCTGGAGGCTTCACAAGCGAGGAACCAGGGAGCAGAGCGTCCTTGGCTGAAAGCACCTCAGGCTTTGACGGGCTTGGTGGGGGGATAGGGCACCCCAGTGGGGCACCTGCCATCCCACGGCCCTGTCGGCCCCGCTTTGGGTGGGAGGGCAACACCAGGTGCCTGCTGCGGCTCGTTCCACGAACACAGGAGGTGGCCCCAGCCCCATATCCCTCCTTTGGGGACCAGGATGAAGTGGGGGCCCAGACCCTGGGCAGGGAACGGGTAGTTTCTTCCTCTCTCTGGGTAAGATATATAATTTCTGCCTTTTTTTTTTTAATATTTATATTTATATATATAGATATTTATATATACACACACCTGGTAACTCAGAAAGAGAAAAAAAATAGAATCCGTAACAATAATAATAAAAAAAAGTATTCTGGTTTAAAAACAATCCATTCCTACCACGCTAGGCGAGCGATTGATTGCACAAGGCCCACAAGTGGCTGGCCCAGCCGAGATGGTGCCAGGGCACGAGGCTGCAGGATGCTGCCCCCCCGAACCCCCCGCAGCCCGCTGGGGCGGCTGCCGGCGGCAGTCCTCGGCAGGCGGAGGAAGAGCAGCCCCACTCGTGTGTGTGTCAGCCCCCCAAGTCCCAGGGAGGGGTGGAGAAAGAGAAAAGCAGCGGGGGCCACTGGCCCGTCTCCCCCCGGTCCAGCTCTCCCCGGAGTCCGCAGAGTGTCCGGCCACAGAATGCCCCTCTGGGGCTGCCGGATGCCAGCCGGGGAGGTGGTGAGGGGGCGAGCGGCTCTGCCCCTCATACCGAGATCTCATAGGTGGTCCCCCCCACGCCAGAGACCTTCTTGACTCCTCCACGGGTGGGGCTGCTGAGGGGCACCTGCCCCGGGCCCGGGGAGGCCGAGCCCAGGCTCTTGGGCTGCCCGTTGGACTTGCTGTACGCTGTTCTCATCTGCACCTCGTCCCTGGGGAGGGAAGGAAGGATGGACACAGGGTGTGAGGAGGGAGAGGGAGCAGGGCACCTGGGAAGGGTGTGGGGTGGGGGCGAAGGACAGGGCTGTGAGGCTGCTGTCACCCCCGGGAGGGATCCCGCATCCAGCACAGCCACAGCCCTGCCCCTCCCCGGGGACCTCCAGCGCCCCACGCCACTCCAGCTCCCGAGAGGCCCATGGGGTGTCCCGGGGAGGCACTGGCGGGGGTGGGGGGCACCAGCTCTGTTCTGGGAGAAGGAGGAGGATCTCTCTCGCCCTTCTCCAGGCTAGGTGCAGCACTGCTCCCCAGCAAGGGGCGTCTTGCTGCCCCCAGGTGCTGGTTGCAGAGGAAGGAGCGCTGGAGGGGGCAGCAAGCAGGGTGGGGAGGTTGGATGGGCAGCTGGCTCCCTCCAGGGCGAGGGCCCCCCTCTGCATGAGGTGGCCAGCACCGGTACTTACTTTGGTGCCAGTAAGGGCTGCAAGGCCACCTCCTCCGTCTCGGGGACGCTGGCCTGAGACGCTGGTTTTTGGCTGCTGTAAGACACGGATTTGCCCAGGTGGGGGGCGGCAGGCTGGTCGGGTGAGCCCAGGGAGCGCACCCGGAGCGCCTGGGGGGGCTCGGGCTTGCCGAAGCGTGGTGGGGCCGGGCGGGTGAGCGGGTTCTTGCCCAGGGGTGAGCGCTTCGAATCGTCCGAGGAAGAGCTGGTGCGGGGGGCGTTGCTGGAGCCCGGCGTCGACTGGATGCCCGAGTCTGCCAGCCCCACGTCCTCCTCCCTGCCCGGGGCCGGCGGCTGCTGCAGCAGCTTCTCCCGCTCCTGAATGGAGGCCACGATGTGGCGGGAGAGATTGTCATAGCGCACGGGCGAGGGCTCGCGCGGCGGCACGTGCTTGGGGGAGACGGCGCTGGCAAAGCGGCCGTGCAGGTCGGTCTCTCTCTGCTGGGCGATGCGGGCCGAGAGGAAGGGTGAGGTGTAACCCACTGGCGGGTCGGGCTCCGGGCCCGCCTGCACTGACTCGAAGTCAGGGCTGTCGGAGGGTGTGAGCAGGCTGTCGTACGACAGGCTGCCATTGCGCGTCTGGTTCACCAGGCTCTTGTAGGAGGTGGAGGTGGTGCCCTCCGAGCGGATGGACTGGAGGTGGCCCATCTCAAAGCCTGTGCCCTGGGCCGACTTGAGGCTGGAGGAGCGGGAGCCGCTGGAGAGCGGGTCAAAGTGAAAGCTCTTGCCGAAGGTGGGCGAGCGGAAGCTCTCGGGCTCCAGGCTTGGCTCCGAGCGGTAGCTGGGCTTGCGGCTGCTCTCGCAGATGGAGTTGGGCTCCTTCAGGCTGTTCACTCGGCTCAGCTGAGGGGCAGAGGCACATCAGTCACCCATAGAAAGATGGGGACCCTGCAAAGCTCCCAACACCTACCCCAAACTCTTCCCCCCAGCCAGGAACGTGGTAGCATCTCCTCAAGGCTGGGTTCCCCCCTTGCCCGGCTCGGCCTCAGGAAGGTGGTGGTGGGCATGGCCTTACCTTGGCGCTGGTGGAGTGGGGCAAGGCCGCTGAGCTGCTGCTGCTGCTGTAGCCAGGCCGGTACTTGTACATGGTGGGAGTCGGGGGGCTGTCCTTGCCTAGCAAGCTGCTGTCTGCAGGCGGGGGAAGAGAGAAAGACACTCAGACACGTGGCAGCTCCCCGGGGCTGTGGAGGGGAAGGAATGCCATGCAGAGCCCTGCCCTCCCTTCCCAAGAACCGGCTCTGAGCCTGGGGCAGACAGACCAGGGAGGCGGAGGTGGAGAGAGGGATGGGCTCAAGGAGAGGCGCACCAGGGGCGGATGAAACGGAGCGGGATGGAAAACGTGTCCCCGTGGCAATGTTTGGGGCTGGCACTTCTATGCCCCTGCAGTGGCCCCGACCAGGAGACTTCTTTAGCAGCCCCGGGGTCAGCAGTGTGCGCACTGCATGGAGGTGTCAGTGGGTGCCTGGGCACTCCATGGACCTGCTGGCTGGTCCCCCCACTGACACACATGCCACAGCCCTTCTCCAGGCAGCAGGGTTGGGTAGTGCTGTGCCCCGGCTGGGGGGACGGGGAGAGCTGCAGAGGCCTCCAGCCTGCTGGGGGAAGCCGCTGCTTCCAACCTCTGCCCTTCACATCCCATCTCTCTCACCAAGCCCACACAGGCAGCTCCAAGCACTGCTTCGCCGGCACTCAGGGAAAGCAAGTCACGCAGGCTGCCTCAAACGTGTTCTCTGCCGCCAAACCAAGCCTGCCACTCCTTCGCCTCCTTCATCCTGGCGATGCTCCTGCGCCTACCTGCAGCACGGCAGCCTGCAAGCCTGCCCATCGCAGGCCACCACAGCTCACAGGGGATCTGGGCAAGCACCACGCTGTCTCAGCTCGGCCTCCTGCTCCTCTCCGATGGAGCAGAGCTGGCTGTAAGCATCCCGCAGGCTTCTCCAAGTGCAAGGGGCCACATACACCAGCCCAGAAACACGGGCATGTCCTGCCCCACAACGTGGTGGTGCTGATGTGCTTCAGGTCTGCCCTGCAGCCTGTTCCACCTACGGCCCTGGCTCCTGGTCTGCCTGGCGCAGCCCTGGGCTCCCCTCCCAGCGGCTGCCTGGGACCCTGCGTGCCTTCCTTACCCTCGTTGGTGGCCAGGGTTAAGTGTGTCCTCAGGCCCGTGTAGCGGCTGAGGTCTGGCTTAGGTGGGGGTGGCGGTTCGGCGTCAGCAGACTGGCTCTCCGTCACCTCCAGGCTTCCTTTGGACTGCAGAGACAAAGCGCAGAGGGAGGATCAGAGGGGTGCCAAGGCCTCAGCCCTCCCCTTGGCAGGCAGGTAACAGGCAGCGGCATTAACAGGGCTCTCGCTGCCTCCTGGGCCGTCCAACATACTGAGTGCTTGAAGGCAGTGCGTGCTGGGAATTGCTGAGGAAGAGGAACCTCCAAAGGGTGCTGAGAGGGGGAAGGACAGGATGGGGAAGGGGAATGGAGGGTGCCAAGCCTCATGTGGTCACTGCCGCATGGGAGGGACATGGTTTCCGTCCCGTGGGGACACAGAACAAGACGACACGGAGGGGGACGGGGAATGTGACAAGGCTCACTCGGTTCTTTACTCACGGATGCAGGCTTGCACCCCTGGGCTCCATGGAGGGCCCCAACGCAGGGAGCGCTAATCCCCACCTTCCTCACCTTCGTCCTCTTCAGCTCTGTCTGGATACCGTTGTCCATGATCTTGACAGTGATCTGACCATCTGACACCTCTGGCCGCAAGAAGGGGGGTCTCACCAGCACCGTCTGCTCAGCCTTTGGGCGCCCGAGGTACCTAGGGAGAGAGGCAGGAGGAAGGTCAAGGCCTGGCGCTCGGGATGGGGCAGTTTGCCCAGGCGTTGCAGGGCTGGGGGGGCACCGCCATGCTGTGCCAGGCTCACCTGGGGGCCGGGGAGCTGCAGAGGACCCGGCTGACGTTTTTACAGCAACCATTAGTGAAAGGGTTAACGCCACCACGGAACTTGCCCGTCACCTGTGGGATGAGGAGCATCACAGCATACTGGGGCGGGCAGGGACCTCAGGGGGTCTCTAGTCCAGCCAGCCAGGTCAGGTTGCTCCAGGTTTGTCTAGCTCACTCATGACAATCTCCAAGGACGGCAATACTTGGAGATACTCCTACTCCCCCTTTTCCAGGTCCCTGTCTCAGCATCCAGCTACCTTTGACAGGGAAAAGTCTTTCCCTAGCGTCTAACTGGAAGTTACCTTACCTCAAGTTGTGCCTGTTGCCTCTTGCCGTCCCGAGAAGAGCCTGCCCAGCTCCATCCTCTCTACAGCCACCCCTAACAGCAGCAGTAAAGATCCCCCCTCTCCAGGCTGCACAGACGAGGTGCGCTCAGCCTCCCCTCACAGACATCTTGTGCTCTAGGCCCTGACCAGCTCAGTGGCCTTCCCTGGCCTCAATCCAGCCTGTCCATATCCATCTGGTCCCGGGGAGCCCCAAAACGTATCCAGATGTGGCCTGGCAGGGGCCAGCAGCCCCACATCAGCCCTGCAGGCATACCTGTTCGTTGGTAGTACGGCCCCTTGCCACAAGCACCACATGGAACCCTGTAAGGCCAGCGACGGGAATGAAGAATAAGCCGGCCACACACATCACCACCATGCTATCAGCAGCCAGCTAAGGAAGAGCCACAGCCCTGCTCCACAGCACACTGTCCCCAGCCCCACCAACGCCCTCCCTCCTCGGCCCCGCTCCTGCAGCCTCGCAGAGGATACGTGACCGCCATGCGGACGCCGGAGAGCTCCTCCACCTGGTAGAGGACATACAGCAGGCCGAAGCCAAACACTCCCATGATGTGCGTGGTGAGCGACAGCAAGAAGAGGAAGAAGTAACGGTAATTGCGCCGCCCGATGCAGTTGTTGACCCAGGGGCAGTGATGGTCAAACTCCTGTCGGTGGGGAGAAGAACACAGTGAGGGGCTTGGCTGCCAGGGCTTCCTGCCTGCACTGTGTATAAAACTCTACGTGGAAATGAACAGGCATCAAGACCTGGCAGTTCCTCACCTCCACACAGTTGTCGCAGACGCTGCAGTGGGAGCAGCGTGGTGGCCGGTAGAAGCGGCAGGTCGCACACCATTTCATGCGCACCTGAATGCCCTTGATCTCCACTGTCTTGTAAAGTGGAGCTCGGAAGTCGTCCTCCTTGTCCTCGTCCTCCTCAGCTGATGGGGAAACACCAGCACAGCCACATGTCAGGGCATGGGGGAAGGCAACACCAGGGCCCAGCCAGCCTCCTGCCCTCCTGAGCTGGACATGCATGGCATCGCCCTCCTCTCTCACCTGGCACAGAGACCGGCCAGGGATCCCCAAATACAGGTAGAGGAGCGGGGGCACTCCCGGGCCCTGCCCAGAAACCACAACACCCGCCTGAGCCCCAGGTACCCAATACAGGGTGCTGGGATTTACGCTGCTTCCACCACCTGGTCCTACAAGCTGGGTGTTGAACCCAGAGCTATCGTCCCCGTGGTGTGTGTCACCACCTGATCCCACCCAGGCAGAGCAAGGAGGGCTTTCCTCAAGCCTTTTGGGATCAGGTAATTCTCTTTACCTCAGAGGAAGGGCAGAAGGAGGTAGCTCTATCCAAGACACTTCCCTAAGCAGAGCCAGACTCACCTCGCGGGAATATGCCTGGGTCCATGAAGGTGGCCATACTGAAGTTGGCCAGCACGAAGAGGAAGACGACAGCATTGTAGACAGGAATGACTGGGGAGACGTACAGACTGAGCCCTGGGCACCTGCGGGCACAAAAGCAGTGAGACATCCAGGCCCTGTCCCACAGGTCACTCCTCTGGCGCTTCCTGCTGCCCCTTGCGTCGCCCACCACAACCCACGCAGCCCCAGGCAGGCATCGCCGAGCTCCGACGGTGCCCTCAGAGCAAGCGAGGGCTGAGCGGGCGCTAACCACCCCTTCCGAGCCCCACGGCCGTCCCCGTAAGCCATTCCTGCCATGCTCGGCGGTGGCCTGGCTGGGAAGTCCACGTTCCCTGCTCTTGGGCTGTATTTCCAGGTTCCTGCCCAGGCAGGCAGCTGGGGAGGTTCCCTGCCATCAAGTCTTCCTTTTGCTCCCACCCAGGGCCCTCCACACCTAAACTGGAGCTGCACCCAGGCCAGCTTGACCAAGGGTGTGTTCAGGCACCCTCCACAGACCAGCCTAACCCCCAGCCCTGGGGGAGCATCCAGGGGGGCTGGTGTGGGAATCACTCCGGTAAATCATCAGAGCGCAAAAAACACCCCTCTTGTGCCCACATCCCCACGGGTGCTGCCAGCACAGGACCCCGCTGCATTGGGGAGCGACCGCAGGCGGTGGTGAGAATGGGGTGAGCCAGGCCGACGGCACAAGGGATGCTCGGGAGGGATCCGGCCACTAGGCACCCAGACGTCATGCTCCATGTGTTACGCCAGTGAGCACGGCGGGCAGAAGGGACCCTGCAAGGGGATGCAAAACCAGCAGCAGCTCCAGTGCCTCCAGAGCTGCTCCCGCTCCTCACATCCTGGAGTTGGAAGCCCAGCCTGGAGATAACTCTGGTGGCACATGGGGACCCCATCACTGTGCCAGCCTGCCCCAGCCAGCACCCAGCTCCTCCGTGGGCCTAGCCGAGGGGCCCCATGGCAGCACAGCAAGGGAATCACCACCGTTTCCCCCTGCCCCGGGCGGGCTGGGCCTAGGACAGCGGGCTTCCCCCTCAGAGGCGCCAGCGTAATACCCTAATCTGCTTTGCTGCTGGGAGTTTAATCCCGCAGATCTAGGACAGCATCTGTCCCTCTCTTCCCCCTGCAGCGATAAGTGCAGATGGATTTAGGCAGCAGGAGTAGAGAGGGGCAGAGTGCAGGGCTCGACGGGCAGAGTGACATATGGTGCCCGCGCTGTAATCCCCTGCAGCCCCCGAGCAGGTAGAGGTGAAGGGGCAGGCGCTGGCCCGTCCCCTCCTCCGCCACCACCTGCTGTGACTCAGCCGGGCAACGGGTCCCGTCACCAACGAGGCAGCCCCTGTCCTTGTCGCAGCAGCCCTGGGAGCCCCGGTGAGGCCCCAGCTGGGAATGAGCCCTTGGTCCATGGTTCTGCTCCCAGTTCAGACCAGTCCAGGGTACCCTCCCGCACAGGGCAGCATGTGAGGGGACAGGGGACAGTGCCAGGTGGAGGGCTGCCTCCAGGCAATTGGCGGGCAGGAGATAAGACGGGTCCGGGCTGGAGGAGCAAGCACACCTGCCTTGGCACCTATCTCCCAGTGGAGAAGACAGAGGCGGGCAGGGCGTACCCAGGCATGGCTCCATGCCCTCGCCCTTCCCTGCACCCAGAGAGGGTGGGGAGCAGCAGCGGGACCTGCCCTCCGCTGGCCAAGGGCAAGGCAGTCCCCATCCAGGCACAGCGATGAGGGCAAGACGAAAGCGGGAGGGCAAACCCTCTTGACTTTACAAGACATCTGGCTAGCAGGAGTGCACCGGGAGCCAAGCCCTGCTCTGCCAGCCAGCACACTCCTCCTCCTCTCCTGAAGTGGGGCCCTGCACATCAGACCAGAGCTGCACCTGCAAGCTGTCTTCTCCAAAACTCCTTCCACACCCCCACCCCGTTCCTCCACGTTGCTCAGGAGCCCCTGAGCACCTCACTGGGGTGGGAGCCTCGCCCTCCTGGGTACCTTGGGCGATGCCTCCCCACCTCCACGTATCTGGGACAGCATCTCCCAGCATTTCACCAAGAGCTCTCCTCCAGGGTGGGGAGTGGCTCCTTTACAACGTGCACGGCACCGGCCACGCTGGCTCTGCCTCTCGAGAGCGCTGGCCCTGCTGTCTCCTTTGGAAGCCGGCCAGGCAGATTCTCCGCAGAGCAGGCGGTGCCAGCGCAGCTGGGATGGACAGGCTGGCGAGGAGGAGCCCTCTCCAATCTGTGTCCCAAAACCCTCGGACTCTGGAGAGGTACAGGACATACACGGCATCACAAGGCCAAGACCTGAGCAAGGGAAGAACGCACTAGCCAAATTGAGCCCAGCTAGCCCAGTATGACCGGCATCACCGGGAGCTGCCACAGGACTGGAAGCCATGCCAGGAGCAAGGAGCTCACACCTAGCTCAGCTCCCCCTTCCCCTCTGACAGGCAGGCTGTGCCCGGGGAGAGGGCTCATCCCACCCACCCCCAGCACCGAGCTGCTGCCAGGGCTGCCCCCGGCCACCCACCAAACAGCACTGGCAAGAAATGCTCAAGTGGTTTAAGTGGTTTGCAGAAAATGAAGGCGAGAAAGTCTCCCAGTCTCGCAGAGGGGAAACTGGTATTTGCGGCAGGGCAGGCTGGCAAGGCAAGGAGCCCGCAGGGAGCTGACAGCCCCCAGGTACTCGCCCAGCAGCTGAAGAAGAGTTGGGCAAGGGGCAAACAGCCCATTCCCCACAGCTTCCAGGGCCAGGGACCTTGCTGGCGGTGTGGTTTCTAGGAGATGAGTGGCTTCATTAGCCCCCAACTCTCTTCATCACCACTGCTGTCCTAGTCTTTGAGGGACCCGACAGGGCTGCTCTCTGCCCTCGTGGGGCAGCAGCCCCTTTGGAGGGGTGTTTCTCTCCTCTCCTGCCCTGGGCACCGGACACAGTGCCAAGGGGAAGGTGGCCACTTGTGATGTCACTTCGCCCCAAGGGCAGGCAAAGCCAAGCACCCCATGAGCTGAGCCCCCCAACTCAAGAGGAGCCTCCCCAGCTCTGCTCAGCTGCAGAGCTAAGAGCAGCAGAGGAGAGGCTGCTGGAGGAAGAGGGGCAGGGGGGCTCGGATAAGCCTTAAATGTAGGAAAAGCCCTTCCAGAAACCCTGAGCAAGGAGCTCGTCTCTCTAGGAAGGGAAATCCAAGCCCAAACCTTTGCTTGAAAGGGATGGAGGGGAGCCAGGGAGACCCACTGCACGCCAGCCATCCCTGAACAAGGGAAATGCCAACAGCAAGGCTGAGCCAAACATGCAGCCCAGATCCTCGAAAGACAGACCCTGGCAAGGCAGGGGAAGGACTGAGCTGCCTCAGCGAGGGCTGGCACAGAGGAAAAGCTCTGGGGCAGGCAGAGAGGGAAGGACTGGCCTTCCAAGAGGAACAGAATACCTCTCCCATCAGCTCCTGCACTGTCTGGGCACTGAGCCCTTCCCAGGAGGGAGAAGCATGGCTCCCAGGGGACAGGACAGCCGGTCCCCAGGTGTGAGAAAGACTGACCCTTTTGCTAAGGGAGCACCAGCAGACTCCAGACACACCTTGGCACTGAGGAGGATGCAGCCACAGGTTTAGAAGGGCGACCAATGCCAATGGATCAAACGGAGGAGACCTGCCTGGGGACATCGATCCCTCCTGTCTCTCCAGCTCTGCTCTGGGGGCTGCATGTTCCACTGCAGATGGAGTGGAGGGCTCACTACAGCATGTCCTCCAACCCAGCCTCCAGTCTCCATTTCGAGTGGCCGCGAGCCCTAAGGCAGGACCCTGATTACTCCAAGAGCCAACCTGCCAGCCACATGCCGCAAGTGGGTGAAAGATTGATCTTCAGCCTTCAGAAAAGAGAATCAGTTGGAGAAGCTGGTGTGGTGCCTCAGGGCCAGCTTACAACCCCTGTCCTTATCAGGCCTTGCCAGCTGCATGCAACTGGGCAGGCAAGCTGCCAGGGGCTGCTCTGCACAGAGGAAACTACACGTTGAACAACTAGCCAGGGATGCAAAGCCACGCCAGGGTGGGACTTCACAGGCCAGGAGCAAGCAGAAGACCCTCCCCAGGGACCATGAGGACCCGCAGCTTACAAGGGTAGCCTCAGGTTGAGCACTCCCGGGTCGCAAGCGCAATGCTAGGGGTCTCCTCCCCGGCGCTCCCAAGCATGGCAGCCTACTGCCTGCCACCCTCCCAGCTATCTCCACACCCAGGGACCCCACCACACCACGGAAGGGAAGCAGGAATCCTCACAATACACAGACCATACATTACTCGAGCCAAACCACCCACTGGCACCCATGCTCATGGGCCCCAACACAGGGGACTCACCTCCCCGAGATCAACCCCACCCCATGGGAGGGAACATGGTCCTCTGCAGGGCAGGGAGCAAGGGTGGCTGCTGATCCTCCAGGGAAAACTTTATCAGAAGCACTGACGTGTTCCTGCCTTTTGCTCTCCCAGATGGAGAACACGGGGCTGCAGACCTTGCCTTGACACCAGGAGCTGCTGGAGAGCACGGGCTCTGGCTCCACAGAGGAGGAGGAGGGAGGCTGCTCGCCACCCTGGCCACACAGGTCCCAGGGAACTTGTCAAGTTCCCTTTCCAGATTGGTATGCGAAGCACACCCATCGCTAGAAGAGCTGTCGAGACTTGTCTCTGGCAGCACATAAGAGAAATTGGGGAACCTCAGGCAAACTGAGTCACATCTGGATCCAAGACAGGCTTTTTGCCACTAGTCATACCAGGAGAAGCCTGTCACTCCCCAGCCTGGCTTCTCCTCCCATCCGCAGGCTCAGAGCCACCCTGCGGCCCCTCGTCCCCTGCCCTCTCCCAGAAGAAAGCTGTCCCCGAGGACCCCTTCCCCACCCACCCTGCCTGTACCCCTGGACTCTGACCCGCCACCGAGTGAGGAGGGGCCGGCGCCGTGCCAGGGCTGGGCTCACCTCGCCGACCTGCTGCAGGAGGGCTGGACTTGTGGCCTCTCTCTCCAGCTCTCTCGAAGGCCTTGCTGCAAACACAATCCCTGCTCGCTGCGACCATCACACAAGTTCAGGTCCAACTAGGAGCGTGCATGCCACCCTGTACCAGAGGCACCGCCGGCTCCAGGGACTGCCGTATCCTACCCTGGCATCCCCATCCTCATGCCTCTCCTTCCTCTCTCCTCCACTAACGCTGAAAGAGGCGAGAGCTCCTTTCCCAACCAGGTGCAGTTCCCTCGCAGGCTTCCCAGCTGCAAGGATGGGAGGAAAAGTTGGGGTCAGAGGTTTTGCGGACAGATTCACCTAATTGCAAGAAACAGTTCATACTTTGCAGGCTTTTATACAGCCCCAAAAGCCACACTGAGCTGTGGCCACGAGCAAGAGTTGAGGCAAACAGAAGGAAGAGGCCAACTGATGGCACACCATCCAGAGAGCCCCTGCTAAGGGCAGCTCGGAGGTGCTCCCTGCCTCCAGAGGGGAAGGAGAGGCTGAGCACCGACTGCACAAGGAGCAGGGACCAGTATAGGCCAGGGGGGAGATGCAGAAACAGACAAACTGACCCCAAGGGGGAATTTCGGTCCTAAAGCAGCACCTCTTTGAGACCCCAGCAAGTCAGTGACCCCCACTCCTTCCAGAGGGAAGACAGGAACATCCCCTCTTCCTGCTGCCCACTCTCTCCAGCACAATCAGCCTCAGCTCATTTCAACTGCCACATGTTCTGCAGCATCTCCTCATGAAATCAATCAATTAAATAGAGTTCTTGGCCCAGAGATACAAATCCTGGGCCAATGTGGATGGACCAAAAGGCGCCCAGTGGATACATTAGAAATAACACAATCAGAGCCTTTCAAGAGAGCTGTGCCAAGCCCCGGCTGCTCTCTGCCTGGGAGGAGGCCCCATGGGAGGTGTCCCAGAGCCCCCTCCACCTCACAACTTCCACTGCACCTCCCAAAGTATGAGCTTCAGGTCTGATGCTGACAGCATAACCCTCCTGAGCAGGTCTGCGGCAAGCACGCCAGAGACAGCAAGTGCTGTGGAGGGGTACCCTACTGCTGTATCAAGTGGTAGCCGGAATCGAGTGTGGCCAGGCAGCAGGCTTGCAGCCATGTTGCCTGTCTTTCGTCAGGTGGGGAAGGGGGGGGCAAAGTGATCCACAGGAAACCAGTCCTACAGCGGTAATCATGCAGAAGGCAAACCTTGCTGTGGGTCTGCATGTCCTTTCCACCCCACCCCAGCAGCCAGATGGAAACTGCCCAAGAGAACTGTAATGCCAGGGAGTAACACCATTCCCTCCCCACCGAATAACCCGTGTGAAAGTGCGCTATGCTTTGCCGCTCTGCTTGAGATTTAATTTGATGTTTTAAAGTAGGTTAAATAACATCCACTGACCTACAATTAAAGCGACCCTGCCCAGGTGTTCCTGTTCTGAACAAACCTGCTCCGCGGCACCGGTGCCTGCTCCCAGCAATGTCTCGCACCATGCCACTCACTGATAAGCAGCTGCTACCAGCTGCTGCGATAGCACACAGCCAGGTACTGCGGGCTTGGCCGCAGCAGCAGGGTCTGGGTTTGGGGGGGTAGAGCTGCCCTGCTATTCCCCAACAAAGTGCAGCATGCAGCCCCCCGTGACAAAGCAGAGGCATGTCTGTCCCCTCAAATCATGGTGTGTCATGACCAGCTGCTCAGAGGACATCACCCACTCCCTCCTCTTCTCCTTCATCCCCCTGAAGCGGTAGCACAGGGTCAGCGACATCCTGCAAGTGTTTGACAGCCTGAAGCAGAAAAACTTCCAGCCTCAGAGCTGTCAGCAAGGCCAGCCTGATAAATGTTGTATCTCGGTGGGGGAACTGCTGCTCACTGCTGAGCGACACCACCAGCTGCCTCCCATCGCTGGAAGGAGTGAATCAAACCGGCTCTGTCCTTTAGTCGTCAAATTACTCTTTTATTGCTCGGTTGTTGCCAGGCGTTAAAGCCGCGGTGACCTTCCAGCCACCAATGGCTCCATCCCAGGGAGCGGCAGCAGCCCTCATGTCTGGCCCTTCTGCCTCCCGCAGCTCTGGCTAATCTCCATGGCCCCACTGGCCCAGCACCAGCAGTAAAACTCCTCAGCGGGGAAAGCTCTCACCAGGGCGCAATGAAAGGTGCCCCACAAGAGCAAGCCACCCCAGGGAGCAGGAGAGGCTCCCTGGGAGCAGGGGGTACACCTCCCTCTCCAGTGGACCCTGCCAGGGGCAGCTGGCAGCGAAGAGGAACAGTCAATTAAGCAGGGAGCAAAAAGGGAACCGGGCTCATCTCCTGCCTCCCTGGAGAGAGCTGGAAGGACAGAGCACGCCGCTGAGGCTGTGGGCTGCCCGCCTTCAGACCAGCGTGTGCTCTGCCCCTCTGCTGTGCTGGGGCAGGAGGAGGAGTAACCAGTGGACAGGAGGAGGAAAGGAGGGATGCTCAAGAGGCGAAGCAGAGCCGAGGGCAGCCGGCCGGCTGGCTGGAGGGAGCCGCTCAGCAGGCACGCTGCTTGGGGGGAAGTGGGCAGCAGTCACCCACTGCCTTCCTCTCCCCTGCCTGGGACAGCGGCTGCCTGCACACCCCAGGCCAGCAGCTGGCACATCTCCGGATTGCCAGAACAATCCCAAACCCTTTGCACGGAGACACCATCAAGGCCTCCAAGGTATGAGCACAAAGAAACACCTGTCTTATCTACAGATCTCTCTGCTGTCCCCCCAAAACACATCCCCTCTCAGACCCCAACCCCAGGAACACACTGCAGGATTTGGGAGCCAGTCCCGGTTGCCGTGCTCCAGCATTCCTGCCCAGCACACGCTGCCTTGGCATAGGCAGCTCCCTGCCAGGGGCTCAGTGCTGGCACAGCAGCTCGGCAGCCGCCTCGGCACCCTGAGGTCCTGCCTCCCCACCTGCCACTGACCCAGAACTAGCTCAGCTCGGCCCCAAGCGAGTGTTAATAAGCTGTTTGTCACCCAGGAAGGCAAAATGTTAATGTGAGCAGCAGCCCTACCCCTCTCCCAGCCCAGGGAGATCCCTATGGTATGGTCTGGCACTCTCCAGCAACTGGTACCATTTTACACCCTGGCTTTTCCCCACCAGCTCCAAGGCCAACGCAGGCATCTGCCTCAGGCCCCAGTGACCTGCTGGCAGACCACCTCCTTCGGGTCCTTCCTCTCCTGAGATACCAAACCCCCATTTCCTCAGGGCAAGGCTGACATCAACAGCAGCGAGAGATCCACGCAGGGGTCAGAGTACTTCTCCTTGAACTTTCCTTTGTGGCTCACAAATCAGTTACAAAACTCTAAAAATAACACGGAGCCTGCCCCAGTCCATGAAACCACTTCACGTAGCTCCAAAGGAGAAAATTAGCTCTGCCATTTTCCACCTACAGGCCACAAACTAATTCCCAGCCTGGCTGATTTTTGAGAGAGTTGCCAGTGAGATGAGCGAGTTGTGCAAAGATCCGAAGACAGGAGAGGAGTGGCTGCCAGGAACTGGAGCCGAGCAGTGGCAAGGTGCCTCGCTGGCATCCACCGCGCCCCGCTTCCTCTCGCTCACCTCACAGGAAAACTGAGTGAAATGGGTCTGGCTGAGGCTGAACTGCTCCGATGGACTGCAGAGCTGCTCCATCATCCATCCTTTAGCACCCCCCTTTAGTCCAGCAAGAAGTCACAGCTCCTCTCCCAGATAACCCCCGTGCAGTCTCTGTCCCACCAACCTCACGGCACCACACAGAGGAGACTGGGTCCCCGGGTCTCCCTTCGCCCACCCCACTCTTTGGTTGAGTAGCTGGGACTCACGTGAAGGCAAAGAAGAGGGTGGTGGCTCCCACTAGGAAGATGGCAGCAGCTGAGACCGGGACGTATTTGCTGGGTTTGAATCTCTTTCCAGATGCTGCTGGCATGTTGGAGCTGTGGTGGGGGATTCGCCCCGCAGCATAGCCCAGGCCCAGCAGGAGTCAGAGCAAGACAAGAAGGGAAGGGGAGAGGGACAGCGGCAAACTGCTACCCAGTCTCTGCGCTTGCTCCCAGGGCGAGCTCTGACCAGAGTGGACAGTCCGGAGAAGTTGTCGTGGAACCAGCTACTAGGAAGACAATTAACTCTATCCCAGCTGAAACCAGGACAGTAGTCCACAGCGGTCTCTGGAGTGCAAGGCCCAGGAGAGGAGTCCCCACTATGCTCTGCCCTGCAAGAGTTCGTGGGCACAGGGAAGGAGGTTTAAAAACATTAAAAATTCAGGACCGAGAATTGGATTTGGATTTGAAACAGCCGTTAGGGCAGGAATGCTGAGAGCCCTTACGAGCTTCCCTCTGTTGGGCAACAGCCTGCAGAAAGCAGGTCTTCACACGGCTGACACTGGCAACCAGGCTCCAAGGGAAAGGGAAGCCTTCCAGGCTCGGGGAAGGGGATGAGCACGATGTGCGAGGCGAGGAGCTGAGCGCACCTTCCCACCCAGCGAGCACCCTGGGAAAGAGCAAGATATTGGTAAACTTCTTGCAAAAAAGCCACTCCGGGAGTCTTGAGGAAGCCACTTCTCCTTTTTAACCTGCCCTCTGATATGCTGCAGCCCCCTCCGGTTGCTGCACGGGAGGAGTGGGTTGTCTCGCAAGCAATCTGCCCAGCTTCCTCACAGCACTGCTGTGCCACTGCCCCTGCCTCCTCCCTCTCGCTGGAGGGGGTCACAGAAACACTCTCCCTGATTTCACCAGGATCCGGGACTGGCTGGCTGGTGGTGGCCGTTTAATTTTATTTATTTCTCTCTTGACTGTTAAAGCCGAGGAACAGCTGGCGCAAGGCTGAGCTGTAAATCCTTTCTTTGCAAGGGGGGCGGGAGGGGAAGGTGGATTGTGTGTTTTCGTCCTCTTCCTACTTGTTCCTTTCTCCTGAGGCCCCAGGCCTTTCCACAGGCTTAGTATCCACTCAGTGGTTGGGAATTGACGGGAATTTCATTAAATCTTTTCTGTGGCAACCATTTCCAAGCAGCGCAGGGTACGTTAACAGAGAAATCTGGAGGGAAGCTTTCAGGGAGTGCTTTTACAACCCCAGAAGACAACTGATGGCGAAAACGGTGCTGAATAGGTCTGTCTCAGCCATGGCCCGAATGGTGCGGGGGAAGATCTCAGTTTGTTCCAAACTGTTCCATTTTTTTCCTCCCCGTCCTTCACTAAAATTCTTCATTAATCCTTTCGTCTTTTAAAAAAACTACATAAAATCATTAAAACTTGGCACCTGGTACGCCACGCCACACCTAGAAAAAAAAATAAAAATTAACAAGGCAAGAGAAGAGACACAGTCATGTAAAAACACTCACTTAAAGCAACACCGAGCTTCCCAGGACAGGGAGCAGGCATTTAGTGGAAGTTGGAAACAGTGCCTGATAGATTTAAAACCCTGTTGGCAAGTCCCGATCGGCAAGTAAGATGTCGATCTCTGAGCCCAGCTCTGACATAGATTGACGCTGTAGCCCCAGGTCTATCGCCTAACATCAGCATCCCTTTCCACATCTGCAAAACTGGAGTAATGACCACCCCGTGCAGTCTGTGATTAGCCAAGGGAGCCTGGCCACAGCCTCCCATCTCCCTTCCCACCCCAAGGCCCTGCGGCATTTGCTGCAGAGAAAGCCGAGCCGCCTAACCCATCTGAAAACACCTGAGAAACCCAAGCTGAGCCCTGAATAAGATGAGGGACCCTACAACTTCTTGCCCAACACCCTTCTGCAGTTATAGCTCAAGTCCAAATGCTAGAGAATGCCTGCTCCCCTGAGGTGAGGGGGCTGATCAGAGGCTTGGAGACTTAATATGAGGGTGGAGACCGCAGGAGGAAAAGACAGCCGAGAATCTTGTCCCCTTCCCCCGGAGGGTAGGAGACAGGAGAGGCCTGTGGAAAACACTAGTGCCTCAACTGGAGGAGGTACTCATAGCTCTGGATGAACGAGAGCTGGGTTCTCACTAGGTAGCCCCAATTGTTTTAGGGTGCCCTTGGGAGCGTGCCACCCTTGGCTGATCATGAGGATGCAGGAGGGCACGCCACAGAAAATACAGAAAACCAAACCTTTCTGGAAATGGAAGCAGGAGGCACCAACTTGCCCCAAACTCCAAACACCCAAGAGCCCGTCACAGCTCAGGGACGAGCTAGACACTGATTATATTGTACCAATTATTACTGCCACAGCAACCGCTCCTCGATTTGTCACCCATTCTCCACTTTGCTGCCTCCTTGTTTTGTTGCGAGGCCTCCCTTGCACTGCAGGTCCAAGTACAGAGCCCTAATGACTTGTTTGCTCTCTCCTTCCAGTCTTCTCCTCTTCTGCCTCTCAAAGTTTTTTTCTTCGGGGTGGACAGGAAAATATCTAGTGCTGAGTAAACACTTGTGAAGGTTGAGAGAACTGCAGCACAAAATTAAAGGCACATTTAATGACAAGAATGTGTTACAATTAAATCGGTTCAGTCACAAAACAAGGCATCAGTCACTTTGGCTGACTAATAAGAAACCGCTCCCACTGCAGAGCGGCTCTTCCTTTGCAGAAACGAAGCTCAACCTTCTCAAACCAAGTTTTTTTTGCCCTTGTGACCAAGAGGAAATGCTGGACTGATGCTTGTGAGCCGGCTGGGGAAAGCTCTGGTTTCACCTGGTAGCAGCTCTCAACCGTGGTGAATTTAAGAGTAACAACAGAGAAAACAGTTGTTTTCCCCAGCAGGTGCAGAGCTCCCTGGAGAGCAGCAACTCCCCAGCCTTGCTCTACTCCCCCACCAAGTACGATACCAAGCTTTGAGCACAAGCCCCAACACATACAATTTGGGGGAAAAGCCTGACACCCCACAAAGATGAGCCCTGCTGTGCCATCACCCAGGGAGGGAAGTGCTTGTCATCTGAGCTAGCTGTTGCAATACAGGCGGACAGCAATTCTAGGGATAGGTTATTCGGAAGTTTAAAGATGACATCACTGCTAATTACTTTAGCAGAAGCAATCTGCTAACAAGCTCCTCTGCAGTAACAGAACACCCCAGCCCTTTGAAAGGCTCCGCCATGAAAACAAAGCCACACCTCAAACTCAAACAGATACTGCCAAAGTGAAGGAGTTTTTTTCCTGTGATGTTCCTCCTCCAGAGATCATCTTCACCCCTGTCCTCGCACAGTGCAATCAGTGTCCTCTTCGATCAGGGCGAGGTGCTTCCCTCAAAGCTGGAGTCCAAGCGACCATCCCGAGCAGCTCCTGCTCAGTTCTGCCTCAGCTGTTCCACCTGAAGACGGGAGCATGAATTTAAGCCCTCCAACCCTTCACACGGGGTGATGTGGCACACTATGCCTTTGCAAAGGTCCGCGTGCCACCTCAGTGCAGTACAGAAACGAACACCAGGCAGCGCAGGAGTGAGCTCCTCATCAAATAAAGAATGTACGAGTCGAGATAATTGCTCATGGGACAGTCTACCTGAAGAAGCACTACGTGTGGGGGAGAAATCCCAAGCGCTGTCATTAGTGACACCCAAGCGAGATGCAATGCAAATATAATCCCCAGCTCCTTGATGCCTTTGCCCAAGAATAACTCCACAACTCATCAAACCTGTGAAAGGCTGCCGAGCCCATCCTGCCCGAATCCCAGAGCCACCATGCAGCTCAGAGACTCCCTCCTTGAGCCCCATGGCATGCTGAGCCCCTCCGGAGCCCGTCGGCCCCAGCCCTGCTGCAGAGGCCACCCTCACGGAAAGGCCCGGGCAGACCGGCACTGTGGAAGCACAGCCTGTTGCCTGCCGAGCGCCTGAGCCGAGAGAGGGAAGCCGAGGCCAGGATGCCTGCATGCCCTGACCACAGGGGAACTGGTCCCATCCTCCCACGGTTGGGAACATCCGGGTTGCTGAAGCCATTGAGGGTGCAGCATGGCACAGTGTGCCAGGATCTCTGCTGTGCGATCTTCAAGGCATCTTTTTCTCTTTTCTTTGGGCTAAACTACATGGCTCACCTCACCCTGACTATCCATGTTGTTTACCCTGGCGTCCAGGAGAAACAAGCAAAATCTACCCAGACTTCCTTCAGACTATGCTGATTCAGGCCACGTTCACATCGATTCTCCCAAATATGCGCTTTCTTCCTTAGCCTTGCCCTTCTGCAGCTCTGCAACATGTCTACCTCCAGTCCATCAACCTCTCCTTTCCCTCTACTTTCTTTCCAAACCCTTTGTCTCTCTGGCCACTTTGTCCCCATCTGCAAAGGCTGCCCACAGACTTCCCTGCTCAAAAGAGTCCCCAGCTCGTCTCGCTTACCTGAGGCACATACGGGCTCCACTCCTGCCTCCAATTCCTTTCCCTCTGCCACTTCCAGCCCAGCAACTCCTCCTTTCCAGCTTCTCTGGACCTGCCCTCAACTCAGCCCTACTCCTTCCTCCCCCAATCAAACTCTACTGAGCACGTGTGTCACCGGCGGCTCCCCGTTCCCTCTCCCTTGTGAATTCCACCTGTTTTTCCAATCCTAGCACCCCCTTTTCAGAGTATTTTCCCATCTCCGCCCTCCTCAGCCACCTCCAGAGCACGCTTCCCCAGTCTCAAGGGTTTCCCTCCACTCATACAAGAGGCTGCTTCTATTTTAACTCATATCCATTTCTGCGGACTTCCTTTAATTTTCAGTTCCTCCCCTCAGGACGTTTGCAAGTGCGACTGCTGCCACCTTCCATTTCTTTCAGCCTAAGTCTTTTCTTCAGTTAAGGCCCTGTAAAGTCTCACTCTAATTTCCTCTTCTTCCACCACTTGCTTCTCGAAGCCCTGTCCTCCTCCTTTCCTTCCTACCACACTTTCCACTCTGTCTTACTCTTGTCTGCTACAAGCCCTCTTCTCGCTGTCTTCTCTAGCAACCTACCCAGACACAGCCTGAAGAGCTGGGTGCTTTGTGGTTCAATCTTTCTGAAGCATCAGGCAGGACATGAAAACACGCTTCACCGGGCTCTCCCCACCTTTACTAGGTTGGGAAAAACACGTGTAACCAGCTCACAGCACTCCCTTCCTTATTTCAATCACTGTCAATAACCACTGCAGCTCCTCAACCCATGGAAGGAGGAAACACGCACATCAACATTACAAGCTTCCCTTAAACATGCCGCCTTTCACCACCGCCCGGGGACAGGAGCGTTAATGGCACAGGGAGGAGAGAGTTCACTCTCAGTTAGTGGTTCCTAAACGTGCGTCACTTCACTGCGATCCGCAGCTACCTATCTACCTACCCCAAACCAGCCGAGTTTCCATGGTGCAGGTCAAACAGACAAACAATTCCTTCCATGTGAGGCAACTCCCAGACAGGGCAGATCCAGGATCACACAAGACAGGATGTGCTTTACCTGTTCCCTCTTTGTTTTGATTAACTACACTCGGGAGTTACATGGAGAAGCCTGTTCCAAAGCTCGCTGCTGTCCTCAGCCTCAGCACCCCTGACCTCTCACCGCTGAGCCAAAGCGAGAAGGCCAGCGCTGAGATCAAGAACCCCCCTCTTCTCCCTCCACAGGCTCTCTCTGCTCATTTTGACATTGCACATCATCTACTGCTGAGATTTAAGACTCTAAATTAGCAGAGAGAGCAAAAGTGTTCTCGAACCTGCCAGCCAGCCACACAACTGAACTGGATCAAGTGTCTCACGCTGCAGACCACCAACACGAGAACACCACTCCTCTCTGCCACCCTTCCCGACCTCCAGCACAGAGAGGTACTGATGAGATTGGAAACAAGCTCCAGCCAGCGACCCTCTGCTGCTGGGGGTCCCGGACAGAACCCGGACAGCAAGAAGTCAAAGGAGGATTTTTTTCAGCCCAGACAACAGGACTGGACATTGACTGCTGAGATGCAGACTACAAACTAAAAGGCAAAGCAGTCAGCGTCAGACGGCTGGATGTCATGGGGAAAGGTAAATGCCAAGACTCCCACTGCAACGTGAAGCCACAGGGCCTCCCTGTAGGAGATGATTTCCTTATTACCCACACCACAAATAACACAGAATTCAGGCCTTACTACCCTCAGCACACTACGTAACTAGGAGTCCCTGCCTCAAAGAGATGATTTGGTGACACTTTCCTGCTTTTAATTCAAAAGAAGGATGCACAGCAACGTGTATCAGACACTTCTGCTCTGCAGAGAAGTTTGTAAACCTGGCCAGAATTAGGCTTCCATGGCCTTCCTCCTGGCTTCAGGTGAAATGGCCCACATCTCACATAACTGCACTTCTCTCCACAGTTAGATGTACAGGTTTTTCAAGGAGAATAAGATACAGAAAATGAACAAATATTTTATTGCAGATAACGGCAAGAAGGCTGGCATCCATGCAGTGCTTATCTCCTGGCCTGGCTTACAGCACTCCTGTCCTCCTTCCTCTGCCCATCTCACTGGTTTACATGGGATTAGCCCCATTTTATGGACAAAGCAGGGAGGAACAACATCTCATCCATCGCAGCCATGTCTCACTCTATGCACCACAGCAAGGGAGGAACAAGTCCACCCTCTTGCCATTGCATTAAAAGATGCAACAGTCGGTGATGGAAACAACAGGCACAGCGACAGACGTAAACGTCCCCATACAAGCCTCTCAAACAGGAGTTAAAAGGTCTCCCGTTGGACCTCGTCAGCTCCACCTAATCACCATCTTCTCCGGCTCCAGTCGGGGCTCGTACCTCAGAAACCAACAGGAATAAAGCGCTCTGCTAAAGAACAACCGCTGCCTCAACTGGAGGTAGCGAAGGTGATAATTAGATTAAGCCCATTAAGACGCTCTAAGATCAACTCTCCTCTTTTTGATCCAAACAGGGCTCTAGTCGTATTTTATATCCCCCCACAAAAAATTAGTAGCACCTAGTACAGAAAAGCCTGCCTCACCAAACACCCAAATTCAGATCCATGCTGGAGAAAAAGCTGGCAGATCGCAGGGAAACTGCTTCTCAGGGAGTCACCAGGAAGGCCACACAAGGAATGCAAGCGCAGCCAATCAACTCCTGAACCAGGGAGATGAAGCGGGGCAGAACGCTGGGGTTTTCATCTCATCTCTGGGAGATGCGACCAAATACAGAGGTGCAACAATTTGGGATTTGCACACCTCACATTCAGAATCTGGGACTTCTGAGGAGAGGTCTGCTGAACACCTGCCAACACAACCCATGACACTGCCAGAACCGGGGAACACAACGCGGAAACATGTGTTGAGGAGGAATTACGCTTTGGAGGCGTGGGACACGACTCTGTGGCTGGAAAGCAGGGTTTTAACTTCTGGTCCTCGGCAGGCCACGAGAGTCAAAGCGTGTACATTCAGACAGAAGGCTTTCAAAAGACAAAATTATTAAGATTTTCTCAGCGGCACCAGGGACAGTCCCAGGTACAGGAGAGCAAATGTGTCCACGTGAAAGTTCCCTGCTACAGGCCACCGCTGTTCCACCCACCCAGGCAGGAGGGAGCCGCACGCTGCCAGCTGGGGCATGGGAGGCAGAGCGCTGCAAAGCAAAAACAACGCATGCCAAGGCCGAAGGAGCACAGCTGCACCCTCCGCCTGTCTCGGGGGCATGCCTGACACAGACCACCGTGGAGACGAGCCCCGTTTAGGTGTGCTCGTGCCCCACACCTGTGCGGGAGCAGCCATAATCCTTGGGGCCCTTCTCCCCTCCCAGCCCCGCACCGTGACTCCCGCCACCCGGATGCTGGCCCCCAGCTCTCCCCGGCCTAGGGCAACCCTCACCCTCCCAGGACAGGCTTCCCCGAAGGGACGGTGGCAGGGAAGAGGAGCTTCAGGCGAGGAGCAGGGGCCGGGGCTGATGGGGCCCAGCAGGATGCGCCAGCCGGGGGCAGGAGGAAGCGGCGCTCCCGTCCAGGCGGTAACCGGGGCCGTCAGGCAGGGCCGGGTTACGGGAACCGGCACGGCAGGGGCGGCCGTGCGGAACGGCGCTGCGGGAGGGGGGAGGGGGTGGCACCATCACCGGGGACGCCCGAGGGGCGGCCGGAGGGACAGGCCAGCGGGGGTGCTCGGCGGCTGAGCCCTCCCTCCGCGGGGCGGGCCGGGAAGGGGCCGGTCCCCGCGGCCGCGGCCCCCCCGGAAGATCG
>JAVJGG010000021.1:29913050-29928256 GCA_035590195.1 Aviceda cuculoides | reverse complement strand
GCCCTCCGCCTCGGCCCCTGGCTCTCCCGATGCCCCCCTGGAGCTCCCAGCCCCTGGCTCGCCCACCCTGGCCCCTGGCTCCCCCGAATCCCCCACCCAGCCTCCAACCGAGGACTCAGCCACCTCCATCCAGGCCCCGGGCGCTCCCTCCTCCGCAGCCGAACCCCGGCTCGGCATCTCCCGCTCCCCCGGCTCTCCTGAGGCTGCCGCTGAGTACCCGGGCCCCTCCAGCCCACTCCCTGAGGCCCCTGCTAAAGCATCCTGTCCTCCAGGCTCCCCGGAGGGACCAGATGACTCCCCAGTGTCCCTACAGTCCCCCGAGGGTCCTGATTTCAGCCCGCCTCCCCCTTCCAGGGACTCGGGGCTCCGGCGCTCTTCAGAGGGGGTGTTGCGGCCCCCAGCTGCGGGGCAGGGCATGGGGGAGCTGGGGGGCTCGCTGAGCGCCCTGCCCCGTCCCGGGGACCCGCTGTCAGAGCCGTCCCTGGGCAGCGAGTCCGGCTGGAGCCTTTCCCAGTCCTTTGAGTGGACGTTCCCCTCGCGGGGGGCACGGCGGCTAGCATCCCCGCCCCGTTCCCCTATCCGGGAGACGGTTGACTCGGGGGTCTCTGAAGAGGGCGAGTCGGATGGAGAAGATCCGGACCCCTCTCCCCCACGCTCCAGGGGGGACAGCGGATCCGAAGAGCTGGGCCCTGTGGCAGCCGACAGCCAGGAAGCAGAGGGGGCTCCTTGTCCAGGGGGTCCCGTGGCCCAGCAAGAGGCCGAGGGCTCAACAGAGGAGGAGGAGGAGGAGGAAGGGGAGGCAGAGGTGGGTGCAGCTGTGCCCCACTCCCCTCTCTGCGTGACAGAGCCCGCCCGGGACCCAGCTGAGCCTGAGCCCCCCACCCAGCCCGGCCTCCTCATCGAGGCCACCCCACCGGATCCGGCCACTGCGGCTAACTCAGCCTGGGCACCAGCGGGCAACTCCCCCGTGAGCCTGCAGGGCCCCGGCGGGCCGGGCCAGGCTGAAGGATCCTCGAGGGGCCCCGAACCCCACACCGACCCGGGCTGGCTGACGGAGCTGCTGGCATCGCCCGGGGCCCATGCCGCGGGCTGCGGCTCTCCGGACGCGGAGGGGCCGGAGGTAAGGGGGTGCGGGGAGCCGGGCGGCTCCGCGGTGGCAAGGGTTAACACCGGGCCATGGTGTCGGTGTGGCACTGGGCTCCTCTCCGACAGGGCTGGGCCTCGCCGGGTGTACGTAGGGCGGTGGGACGGGTTGGGTGGAGGCTGAGCGGGAGCGTGCCGTGCCGGCAGGGAGAGCCGGGGTGCGGCTGCCGCCGCGTGTGGGCACGGGGCCTGATGGGGAGCCATGGCTGGCGAGTCGGGGACCACGGCCATCCTCCGGCGGCTGCTGGCCAACCTGGAGCTGCGGGACGAGCTGGGGAGGGCTCGGCAGGCTCCGGGCCGGGAAGGGCCCTGGGCAGGCACAGCGCCTGTGAGTACCCTGGGCAGCTGGCAAGCTCCTGGTGTGGGAACTGTGGGCCCCATGGGGTGGGAAGGGCAGGCAGCAGGATCTGGCCTCCCCTCGTGATGGGACCCTGCTTGTGCTGTGTCCCCTGGGCATTCGAGGGTATTTCCCCCCCTGCTTTTCCTCTCCAAATCTCTCTGCTGCATGAGCCGGGACCGTGACTCCCGCTTAGCTCCTGTCTACCCACTTCTCACCCTCTTCCCCCAGGACCTGCTCGGCTGGTCACGGAAGGACCTGTGCAGTGAATTCGGCATTGGCAGACCTCACCAAGCCGGCACCTTTGACTGGACCCGTGAGGCTGTGGCCAGGGAGAGCGACTGGCCTGGTGAGATGGAGCGGGACCGGGAATTTGGGACCAAATTGAGCTGGGACAGCACCCGCAGCGTCAGGGATGGGGAGCGGCAGGACGGGCCCTTCAGCACCGCCAGTGGGGACTGGGGCAGTGATTACAAAGGGACGGAGCTGATGGGGGAAACGAGACTGGGCTGCAGCGACTGGTCCAAATCCCACAGCGCAGGGGAAGGCTGCCTGCAGGATCAAGACTTTGGTGCCAGCAAAGCCAAGTGGGGCACAGGCTATGGCGTGGGCAGCAGGGAGGAGATCGGCTCCGGGAAGGCTGACTGGAGCAGCAGCTATGGCCTGGGACGTGGCCAGCAGCAGGACAAGGAGCCGAGCTCCAGGCAGCCCAGCTGGGCTGGCAGGTATGGCTCTGGGGATGTGGACAGCCAGGATAGGGAGATCACACCTGCGTGGGCTGGTGAATATGGCACCAGTGATGTGGAGATGAAGGACAGGGAGCTTACCCCAAACTGGGCCAGTAAATACAGCAGCAGGGATGCTGAGAGCAAGGACAAGGACTTTACGCTGGGCTGGGCTGGCAGATCCAGCACTGGGGACACTGGGACCCCTGACAAGGAGTTCAGTCCCAGCAGGCCGGCCTGGGACAGCAAATACAGCACCAGGGACATGGAGAGCCAGGACCGGGAGTTCAGCCCCAGCAGGCCAGCTTGGGCTGGTGAGTACAGCACCCAAGACATGGAGAGCCAGGACCGGGAGTTCAGCCCGAGCAGGCCCGCTGAGGCCAGTGAGTACACCACCAGGGACATGGAGAGCCAGCACCAGGAGTTCAGCCCCAGCAGACCGGCCTGGGATAGCGAGTACCGCAGCAGGGACATGGAGAGCCAGGACCGGGAGTTCAGCCCCAGCAGATCGGCCTGGGATGACGAGCACAGGACCAGGGACATGGAGAGTCAGGACCAGGAGTTCAGCCCCAGCAGGTCAGCTTGGGATAGCGAGTACTGCAGCAGGGATATGGATACCCAGGACGGGGAGTTCAAACCCAGCAGACCATCCTGGGATGATGAGCACAGCACCAGGGACGTGGAGACCCAGGACAGCAGGTTCAGGCCAAGCAAACCAGCCTGGGAGGACAGATACAGCACCAGGGATGTGGAGACCCAGGACAGGGAGTTCAGCCCCAGCAGACCAGCCTGGGCCAGTGAGTACAGCTCTACAAACACTGAAAAGGAAGAAAGAGAGTTCAGTCCTGGCCGGCTGAGCTGGGCTGGTGAGCACAGCATTGGCCAAACCAAGCTGGTTGATGCTTTTGGCATCAGGAAAGACGACTTGACTGGCTCCTGTGCCTCTGATCCCCCGGCCCAGGAGCCTGGCTGGGGCAGCACCAACCGGCAGGAGCACAGTACCACTGACAGCAGGGACTGGGCTGAAGAGCTTGGAGGAGCCAAGTGCCAGAACCAATTTGGTGTCATTGGGACAGACCAGGTGCCAGATCCCTCCAGCGCTGGAGCGTCACCAGATGGCTCGATGTCCTGGGCTGGTGGAATGAGACCTGGGGGCCTGCGGGAGCCCCTGGGAGACTGGCACGGGGATCTCTCCTTCAGCAGCTCGGATGCCACTGGCTGCCTGGGCACTGGTGATGCTGGCAGGGTTGGACTGGGCCAGACGGCCTGGGGTCAGAGCCTGGGCAGCCTGCCTGCTCCGGGCAGCTCTGCCCAGCCGCGGGAGGCCAGGGTGGAAGAGCCAGGCTGGAGCCAGCACCTCGACACAGCCGGCTGGAGCGTGGAGCTGCGTGATGCTGAGGCCAAACGCCGGGAGTGGGCTAGCGCGTTCGGTGCCCGCTGCGCAGCCCGGAGCAGGGACTTCGATGCTGGGGAGCAGAACCCGGGAGATGATGCTGGCTCGGCAGATAGGTAAGGCGGGCGCTGGCGGTGGCACTGTGGCCCCAGGGAGGGATCCATTCCTCCCGGGTGGCTGGGGCATCCTGCGGTGGGGACTTCTGATGCTGTGGGCCTTGTGCTGGCATCCTACCATGCCTCACTTGTAGCTGGGGGACCTGCTGCCTCCAGCCCTGGGCTGCCAGAGCTTCTCTTCCCCAGCCTCCATGTTTCCCCATGTAGCCTCTGGCCCCACAACTGAGCGGGAACTTTTTGAGGGACTGGGTTTCAACTTGTCCCAGCAGGATCTGCTGTCTTGAGCTGATCCAGGAGGGGACGATGCCTTCAGGGCTTTGTGTGCCTGTCTCCCACCAATATGTGCCAAGTTTGGAGGGTGCTGGTGTTCCCTCAGCCCCCCAGAAAAGCAGCAGAATTAGCCCTGTGCTGTTACCGCTTTGCCAGGATGTGGGAACCCTGATTTCAGCCAAACTTACAGAGCTGGGGATTCCCAAAATGATAAATTCCCTCAAGCTGCCTGAAAACAAGGATCCCAGGAGGAGGGATGCAAAAGCCCCACGGGCCTCGGGAAGGCCCCAGCCTGGTCGACCTGTGTGGAGGGAGTCCACAGCCCCAGGAGCTGTGCGATTTCCTGCTGTCAGTGCCTTCCCGCACCCTGGGGTGGCCCCGATCCTCCTCCTCCCCCTTGGGGCCCCTTGGTCACCTGGTGTCCCCCTGGCCACCTCCTGGGGCTGGCGACCCTACCGGGGGGGCTCTGACCCCTTTCTCTGCCCCAAGGGGGAGAGTTGGCCTAAGTCGCCTATAAGTCTAGCAGCCTCCTTGCCCTCCACAGACCCCAAATTCTGCCCCAGCCTTTGGGAAGGGGCTTTGGGGGAGCTTCCTAGAGGTGCCACCTTCTTGGTGTGACATCCCGGGAGAGTGGGGAGAGTCCTGGACACCTGGGTCCTGACTTTACAGGAGCAGTGTCTGGCCCTCCCCATGCCTCAGTTTCCCCTGGAGGCTGACGGAGGCGAGGTTTGAGGCAGGGGAAGGGCTTGTGTTAGCTGGAGCTGGAGGAACTCTGGGGTCTCGTCCTGTCTCCCCGAGCAGAAGCATCCGTCTCTCGGTCCCCAGCCCACTGATGGGCGACGCTCCGGCTAACCCTGCAGCTGCGGAGTCCCTTCAGAGCAAGCCCCCCAGCCCCACCGAGGAGGAGAGGGACCCCTCCACACCAGCTGCTACCTCGCAGAGCCCCAGGGCCTCCCCTCTGCCACCAGAGGCTGCTGGCGGGACCCTGCTGGACACAGAGAGCAAAGAAGCCCTCTTGGACCACCTGGATGGGAAGAGACCAGCAAGCTTGGAGGAGAAGCGGCTCTCCCTGGGTGCCCCTCAGCCCGAGGGACCCACGGACCACGCTGGGCAGGAATTCACCTTCCTGGAGGTGAGTGGGGAGGGGGCCCTCGGGATGCCCAGCCATCACAGGGGTGCTTCTGAGGATGGGGGTTTTGCCCTCTGGCCCCAGCCTCCCCCGAGGGGCAGGCTGTGGATTCAGGGCCCCCCCAGTGCTGTTGTGGGGGTCTGTGGGCACACTGGCGGGGTGGGGGTCCTGGGGCTCCCCGGTGCTGGGCACTGACCTGTCGCTGTGGGCTCTGCAGGACACGGAGGTCCTGGACAGCAGCGTGTACCGCAGCAAAGCCAACCTGGGCCGCAAGCGCAGGCACCGGGCGCCGGCCCTCCGCCTCGGGGCCACCTCGGATGGGGAGAGCTGGATCTTCCGGGACTCCACAGGTGAGAGCCCGTGGGACAGTGGCAACAGGAGAGGGACTGTGGGGCCATTTGTCCTTGGCAGAGGTGTCTTGTGGTGACGCTGTCCCCCGTGTCCTCCCTGTAGAGCCCCGTCCAGCCTGCCCTGCAGCGTCCTCTGATGAGGAGGCAGCGGAAGAACCCAAGAGCCGGCGGGTGCGAGCATCTCCATCGGGCAAGGGGGTCAAGGTGCCGCTCTTCCCTGGCCTCAACACGTCCGCCCTCAAGGTGGGGCCCGCTGGGACCCTGAGCAAGTGGGGTGATGCCTCCTGGCCAGGTGGAAGGGAGGGTTTAACGAGGGGAGGGGAAACTGAGGCAGGTTGGGACTGGGGGTTTGGCCGAAGGCAGGAAGTACGGGGAGAGTGGGCAGGAGGGAGTGGGAGTATTTGGGAGGGGGCAAAGCACGGTGCATCCCCTTGACTTTGCTCCTCTGCCCCCAGGCCAAGCTGAGGGGCCGAAACCGCTCGGCCGAGGAGGGGGTACAGCCAGGGGACAGCAAGGCAACCCCCCCCAAGGACTCCCACGTGCAGCGCTCCAAGTCCTGTAAGATCCCCGGCTTGAGTGGGAAACCCCTGGCGCTGCCCCCCAAGCCAGAGAAGTCCTCAGGGTGAGTGTTGGGGGGCATGGGACCCTCAGGATGGAGGTGAGGGCTGTGCCTCAGGGGTGGGAGAAGCGGGCTTGGGGGGCATGCGTGCAGGTTTGGGGACGGGTGAGGCTGATGCTGTGGATGCGGGGAGGATGCTGAAGGGCAGGGAGGTGTTGGGGGGCTGTTACCCGCTTCTGTGCCCCACTGAAGCAGTACTGAGGGTGGGCTTTGCCAGAGGCATGAGGGTTTTGGGGGTGCTTTACACCTCCCATGAGGTGTAAAGGGATCCTGAGTGGTGCTGGGGCTGTCGGGGCTGGTACCTCTGGCCTTCGCAGGCAGCAGGAGGCTGGGCCGGGCCCAGCTGGAGCTGGGCGCGGGGGGAGGCTTCGCTGGGCCCAGCTTTCCCAGGGCCCGTTGCCTGGAGAGCCGGGCTGCTCCACCCTAAACAGTCCTTGGGTCTGAGCCCTTAAAGCCCCAGCTGGTGTGGCAGCTCCCTGCCTGCCCTCCCTCCCTGCCTGCCCCTGCCTGGCCGTGGGCCCTGGGGGGTCAGTCTGGGTCCTGGGTGTGTTTTTGGGGAACTCGTGCTGACGTTGTGCCAACCCTTCCCAGGTCTGACGCCTCCCCCCCACACTGGCTGCAAGCGCTGAAGCTGAAAAAGAAGAAGCCTTGAGCGGGGTGAGTGCAGGAGTTGGGGGGACGCGGGGGCTGGACCCCTCCAAGTGCCCAGGGCAGGGCATAGCTGGGGCCTCACCCTCCCCACATTCCCTGCGTCGGGGCTGTGTGTCCCGGGGGGGCTGGAGGGGGGGACGTGCATGCAGAGAGGTGGCCGTGGCACTGGGGGGCCTGGGCGGGAGGGTGTCCCCATGTCCCTGGGCTCTGTGCAGCCAGGAAGGGCAGCACCCTCCCTCCTGCCTGCTCCTACCAGGGGACCCCCTGGGCCTGGGTGTCCCCGTGGGTTCCTCACCCCCCTCTCCCCGCTGTGTCTCTTCCAGGCTCGCTTTCCTGCCAGTGCGTCCCTGAGGCTGACGGCTGCTGTCCCCAGGATCAGGCCTGCCCCTCCACGCGGGGGGACACACACACACACATCTATGCACTTTGTACGATGCTCGCAGGGTCCCCGTCCCCCTCCCTGACACTTCCTCCCCCTCCTTGGCCCACGGGCCTCCCCCAGCCTTCCCCTTCCCCTCACTCCCTGGGGGCTAGGGGGGTGGGCAGCAAGCCCCCTCCCTGCCTCTCGCCCCCTGCTCTTGTATCACCCTCAGACAAAGAGCAACAGTTCAGGATTTTGGTGCCACTTTGACAGGACAATAAAACTTCGTTGGTTGGTTCGGGGGGGCCCTGGCTTTTCTCGCAGCCCCCCGGCCCGCTGGATGTCCCCTGGCTGGGGGTGGACGCGTGGGGCTGGGGGGGGGACACGCTGCTGTGGGGACTGCCACCAGGAGGAGCTCTTTGCCCGCCACCGGGGCCGGGTTCCCAGTGCCCCCACCTCGGCCTGCTGGGGCGCGGGGCACCCATGGGTGCTGCCTGGCTGGGGGAGGGGGGGGCAGAAATGACCCCCACCGCGGGTGCATCCTGATCCCCCGTGGGTACCTTCAGAGGGCAGCGTGCGTGGCCGCGGGTGTGTAGCAATTGCAGAGCCCCTTGCAGGGGCCCATGCAGGCCTCCACCCACCCCACTGGTGACGCACCCACGCTCCTCCCCACGGCGCTGTGCCCAAGCGTACCCGCACCGTCCCGCACCCCCTCGCACCCCCGCGCGCACACAGCATCCCTCTGCAGAAGCAGGCACTTGCACAGTTGCCTTGCACGCGCGCCGACTCCTGCGCACGCGGCTGAGCCCACGCGTGGGTGCGTGTCTCTGCCCACGCGTGCAAACCGGCCGCGCACGCCCACCCTGGCACCAAATGGTGCCGTCCTGCCTATTCCCGTCCGCCAGCTTGGTGGGGTGGTGGGCGCTGGGGTCACCCTGAGGAAGAGTGGGGACAGATGTCCCCCCAGCCCCAAACCTTCCGGCAGGCTGAGCAGCCCCACCTCCCTCCAGCCAAAGTGAAGCTGGCAAAGGGAGGATTGCAGCATGGCACTGGCTGCAGCGTGACTGCGAGGCTGGGCCGTGGAGGAAGGGGGATACCCCGTCCCTGTGGCTGGGCTTGAGCCGAAGCCTCCGAAGGAGACGTGCTGCCGGTGGGTGCCCCACACGTCCTTCCCGCCCTTGGTTTTTGGCTGGGTTGGTGAGCCGAGCTGCCACCGCGGCCACTCTTTGGGCATGTGCCCCTCCAAGACCTGGCTCTGCCCCCCCCGGGATGGGAACCCCCAGGCTGTTTTTTCCTGGCAGAGCTCGACGGAAAGAGGGAGAGCCAGAGGGAGAGATGCAGCCGAGGAGTTGTTGCTTCCCTGGTAGGATGTGAGTAACTCCAACCGGCTTCAGAGGAAGTTGCCAAATCCCACCTCACGGCACGGACGACTGCTGCCCTTCCTGGCAAGGGGTGCCCAGGTGGTACCAGGAGCTCGGCCCCGCGTCCCGACCCCCTGCGGGGGGGCTCCCACCCCACCAGCACCCAGGAGGCTGCTGGTACCAGGGGACACTGTGGGGACGGTCACTGCGCCTGGGGGATGGCCGCTCTTCCCTGTCCCTGGTGGGACAGCCCTCTGCCGCATGTCCTGGTGGTGGCTTTTGTGCTGGGCCTGGCGTGCATGGCACGGATCCAAGCTGAGGAACCTGGCGGATGCTGGACGGGCTCAGCTTTTCCCCGGCAAAGCTTCACACCATGAGCTGGCCGGAGGGCTCCTGCTCGCCCCCGAGCCCTTGGCTTCGTCCTGGCGCTGCAGCAAAAACTCAGCCTCTTCCCTCCAAGCGTGTCCGACGGACGCTGCTCCCTCCCGGCTGCCCCTTGCGGAGCTGGCAGGGACGGACGTGGGCTTGGCTCTGCCACCGTCCAGATGGAGCCACTGGCTACTGGGCCCTGGGATTTATTCCCTGGGGATTAGGAGTGAAGGTGCCTGCAGCCTCTTGCTCCTGTCGGGGATGGGGCTGCAGGGACTGAGGGCAGCCCGTCACCCCCCAGGGGAAAACAGCTCCTTGCGAGCCCCTCCCTGCCGGGCTCAGTGCCCCAAGCCCCCTTAACCCCCTCCCCGAAGCCTCCGGCCACATTCCTGCTGCCCAACAGCATTAAGATAATGGAGTTAGTTATCAGCCACGCCACCCCCACCGGTGATAATGCCCTGCCGCTGCTCCCCGTGGCTTCAGGGCCCTTTGCCCAGCCCTGACCACCAACCCACCGCCCGTGGCTACGACAAACCCGAACCGAGGGTCTCCAGCCGGCCGGTGCAGTCCTTCCCGCCGGAGGAGGCTGCACGTGGGTCAGCCTGGAGCCGGGGACTGTGCTGGGACCCCACGGTGGCACCGAGGACTGTGCATGAGTGGAGCTGTCCCCACTGCCAGGGCAGCGAGGGGGTGACCGGGGACCCTTCAGCCCCTCTGGCATCGCCGGCGGCTTTTTGGCAAGGCGTTGCCTTGGCAGGGCTGGAAAGGGTTACCTGTTCTCCTGTGCTACCCACAGAAGACAAAAATAGCCGAGATCGTTATTAATAGTGATCTTCGTTACCTGGGCTGGAACATCTCCCTTTGTAGCAGTTTCTGGTGATACCAAGGGTCTAATTAGCATTTCTTTTATTTCCCTATTTTATGCCATTTATTAGCTAATAGGATTAAGTAACGTCTTCGTCAGGCTTGGTTTGTGTGGGGCTCTATCCCTTCTTTAAACAAACTTCGGGTTTTAACTTAAATCAGCAGCCATCACATTTATGCGTCAATTTTTAGCAGCTTTTTATTTTAATTCTTCGAAGACCTGCTGGCCCTAGCACCTTACCCTGCAGGGTTAATGTGCACCTTTCCAAGGGACTGTCCCAGGTCATTAGAATATTTTATTATTCATTATCTCCAGCCCAATTAAGCCCTGTTTTGTTCTCCCAGGCTGATGGCTTCAGGTCTTCTTTAGGCAGCTGGTTTGGTGGCCGCTGTGCCCACCTCTCTGGGGCTCTCGCCGCTTCCCCCACCCGCACCCCCAGTTCCCACCCCCTCTCCCTCCCATACCAGTCATTTTTTCTAATTTTGGAGACCCCTTCGAGCTTCTCGCCCTGTTTCAGCCACTGAAGTACCCCACCACCCCCTTTCTTTGCACCACTCTGCTGGGAAAAGGGACCCGCTGTGCTGGTGGGGGGTCGCTGGGGGTTTTTCCCTGTCAGTGGCTGTGCCCACCCCCCCCCCCAGCTTCATCCCCGTGGTTCCTCCACGGCTCTGGCGCTTGGGTTTTAACCTTGCCATTTCCACTGCCCATTCTTCTCTTAATTTACCTGTTCTGACCGCAAAAGGCACCTCCGCTCCTTATCTCAGCCCAAGCCCCCCCCGCCCCCAGCTTTTCCCGGCCTCCCAGGGGACTCGTGGCTTTTCAGACTTGACCATTTGCAAAGTCCTGCTCACCTTTGGCAGTGCTGTTCCCCAGAGCCGTAATTGTGAGAGTTCAGCCCCGGTGGGATGACCCCATCCCATGGCTCCGCTGCTTCCCTCCTCCTCCTGTTCCTTGCAAATATTTTATTTTTGGGGTAGGGGGGTGATTTTTCATCTTTCTTGGTTCAGCTGAAGGCATTGCCGCTTTCGGCTCCTTTACCAGACAGCAAAGCCTACACAGAACTGGGATGCAGCAAGGGCTCCCCATCGCTGTCTGGTCCTTCAGCAAAAGATGCCTTAAAACGCTCCTTTTGTGGGCTGGGGGGGAATCTCGGAGCTCCCTCTCCACAGATTTTTGGAAAACATATAAAGGTCTCTCCAGCATGTCTTACTCGCAATAGGGCACCGGCAATTTGGGACCCTCCCGCTGCCATGACTGTT
The DNA here is from genome assembly GCA_035590195.1 of Aviceda cuculoides. Classification (NCBI taxonomy): domain Eukaryota; kingdom Metazoa; phylum Chordata; class Aves; order Accipitriformes; family Accipitridae; genus Aviceda; species Aviceda cuculoides. Next base: position 29,917,308 of record JAVJGG010000021.1, on the reverse strand, counting down.
TGCAAATGCGAAACCCTGGAAGCAAAATGTAAAATCCCAAGTGCAACATGCCAAATGCAAAACGCCAAATGCAAAGTCCCAAACGCCAAATGCCAGACGCAACCCCCACCCAAGCGCAACACCCTGCTGCAAAACGCCCAACGCAACATGCCAAATGCGAAATGCAAAATCTGAACTGCAGCACCCCAATGCAAAATGCTGAATGCAGCTCCCCAAAGGTGAAATCCCAAACGCAAATTCAGACCCGCAGAGCGGCAGACCCGTGCCCGGCTCTTCAGCCCCCCTGCCCTGCCGAGGCTGCTTCCCTGAGCCGCAGCACCGAACCTGGCTGCCGGTGGGGTGACCGCAACCTCCCAGGAGGCAGCCGCCCTGCGGCGGGGGGACGGGGCTTATCTCGGGGGTTGACGCTTTGACACTTGGGTGAGAGCTTGGTAAACCCCCAGGAAGGAGCCAGATGGAGGGTGGAGGGGGAGCTGTGAAATTTCCCACGGGGGCTCCCTCCCGCCCATCCATCCTGTCCGTCCCATCAAGGAGGAGGGCGGAGGAAGGGGAGGTAACGCGGTGGGATTCGTTGGGCCGGGCTCAGAGGGCCGGAGGAGCTCGGTGAGCCCGGGATGAGCTGAGCTGAGCTAAGCCCAGCGGCCGGCGGCATGGAGGAGGCGATGGACGCCTATGCCTACGGGGACAACGAGACGGAGTGCGAGTACGCCGAGTGGGGCCCCTCGCTGGCCCTGCTGCCCACCATCTACCTGCTGGTCTTCCTGCTGGGCACGGCGGGCAACGGGCTGGTCCTCTGGACAGTCTTTAAGGGCGGCCAGGACCGCCGGCGCTCGGCCGACACCTTCATCGCCAACCTGGCCGCCGCCGACCTCACCTTCGTGGCCACTCTGCCGCTGTGGGCTGCCTACGCCTGGCTGGGCTACCACTGGCCCTTCGGCACGGTTGCCTGCAAGGTCAGCAGCTACCTGGTCTTCGTCAACATGTACGCCAGTGTCTTCTGCCTGACGGGGCTGAGCTTCGACCGCTATCTGGCCATCGTCCGGCCACTGGCCACCGCCAAGCTGCGCTCGCGGGTCAGCGGGCTGGTGGCCACGGTGGCCCTGTGGGCACTGGCGGCTCTGCTGGCCCTGCCAGCCCTGGTGCTGCGGCGGGCGGCTGCCCTGGGGGGGGACAGCAAGATCACCTGCTACATGGACTACGGGGGCCTGGCCGCCCCGGGGACGGAGGGCGCCTGGGAGGTGGGGCTGGGGCTCTCCTCCACCGCCCTGGGCTTTGTGGCCCCCTTCGCTGTCATGCTGACCTGCTACTTCTTCATCGCCCGCACCGTAGCCAGCCACTTCCGCCGGGAGCGGGCTGAGGGGCCCCGCAAGCGCAAGCGCCTCCTCACCATCATCACGGTGCTGGTGGCCGCCTTCGGGGGCTGCTGGTTGCCCTTCCACCTGGTCAAGACCCTCTACGTCCTGATGGACCTGGAGGTGCTGCCGTGGTCCTGCAGCCTCCACACCTTCCTCAACAACCTCCATCCCTACTGCACCAGCATCGCCTACATCAACAGCTGCCTCAACCCCTTCCTCTACGCCTTCTTCGACCCCCGCTTCCGCCATGCCTGCGCCGCCCTCCTCTGCTGCCGGACCCCCAGTCCCGGGACCGAGCGCTCCGCCAGCTACTCCTCAGGCCACAGCCACCCCCCCGGAGGCAAGGGGGGGCCAGTCCCGGGGGGCAAGCTGGACCCCGCCACCCAGGAGACGCTCTTCCGTGCCTAACCCCTCCCCGCTCCACCCCCGGTGCCCCCTGAGCTGGTCTCCTTGGGGGGACCCCACCACCTCCTCCTCACCCCAGAGCCTGGCTTGCTTTGGGGACCCTCCCTCTGGAAAGCCCTGCTCGTGGGAAGGGGAAACTGAGGCAGGGGCTGGGCAGACCCTGGGAGGAGCCCCTGGGGGGCTCGGGCAGGGGTGGCTCCCCCCAGCACCTGCAGGGCTTTGTAATTTGTGACGAATAAATGAATTTTGGTTAAAAAAAGAGCATGGTGTGCGCAGTTCCCTCTGGGGGATGGGGAAGGAATGGGATTGGGGTGGGATGCGGTGTGGGACAGCAGGGCAGGGTGGGGGGGATATGGTTGGGTTTTAGTGTGTGTGTGAACTGAGGGTGTTGTGTGTACGTGTGTGTGCACATGCACTAGGGGTGTCCCTGCAGCCACCCGCATCCCCTCCTGGGTACCCCCAGCCCCCCGGCCCCCGGTGGGGCTCAAGCCTGGGGCAAACTCTCCCTGGTCTCTTCCCCAGCGCACACTTTGGGAAATGCAAAAATTCCTATCCCAACACATCCAAGCATCACAGCGGGCCGGGATGTGGCTATTTTAACACCAAAAAAAGCACAACCCCACCAAGAATCCCGCCGCCGTGGGGTGGGCATCCGCCTCCCCCCCCCCCTCCCCTCTGGCAGCTCTGATTGCATCAGGCAGCCGCCCTGTCCCACCAAATCCCATTTTCGGGCTTTTCTCCTTATCTGAGGGCAGAACAAGCCCTGGGTGACTCACCCCTGTAGTGTGAAAATGGGACCCTGATGCTACTAAATATTCAAAACCAGAGGGATGGGGAAAGGGGACCATTTGGGTTTGGACAGGGGATTTTTGGATGCTGGGCAGGCCAACAGCCCACGCTAACCCGGGATTTTGATGAGCCACCAAATGGCTCCTCTCCCATTTCCCTCCCTGGCCCCGCAGCTTCCTGAGGCTCTGCTCTAAATAAATCTTCCCCCTATTTGTTATTTACATCCTTCATTTACTCGTGATGAACTATCCTGTCTCCTTAGCCTTTGTTCCCGCTTGGAAAGGATGCGGGATCATTACTGGGTTCCTTGGGAAGCTTCCCGTCGGGGGGGCTGCGTTAACCTTCCTGCTTGCCACCACCTGATTTTGGGAGCCAGCCCAACCAGAGCCATCCCTCCTCCGGGATGGTCCTTTGTCTTAATGAAGTAAATGGAGGAGGTGGCCGGTGGGGGCTGTGGTTTGGGTAAACCACCCAGCGCAGTGGGGTGGGAGCCTACAGTGGCTCTTTTCACCCTGGCTGGGGATTTTTGGGGAGGTTTCCCCATGGCTCTGGTTTTGTCTAAAAGCCAGGGGGGCTCAGGGGGGTGGAAATGCTGCATCTGGGGCCACGGCCCAAAGGGAAATCTGGGGAAGAAGCGTGTTTACATTCAAGGTGCCTTCCAGGCTCGCTTGCCCTGGAGAGACCCCTTGATACAGCTCATCCATCTGTCCATCTGTCAATCCATCTGTCCATCCATCAATCCATCCGTCCCTCCCTTCATCCCTCCCTCTATCCATCTATCCATCCTTCTCTCCCTCCCTTTCTCTACCCCTCCATCCCACCATCCTCCCTTCCTCTTTGCATCCACCCTTCCATCCCTCTCTATCCCTCCCTCCACCCCTCCAGCCCTCCCTCTGTCCCACCACCAACCCCAAATAACCCAGCACTAAAGGGGGTGACAGGGGCCCCGTTTTTTGGCAAGAAGCCGGCGAAGGTGGTTTCCTCCCCGGCACGGCGGCTGGGCACGGAAATGGCTGCAGGGCTCCCTGCCAGCGGAGACGGGAGCCGCCGACTTTCTATCCGCCTCTTGGAGATTTCCCTTTCCCTTCCAGGAGGGAAATGTTTAGCTGAGGAGTCTCTGGGGGAAAATGCAGGGACACTTCAGAAAAAAAACAAGGCCAGAGCCGGGAGGGGGAAGGGGCAGCGGGGGCCCGGACCACCCGTCGGAAGGAGATAAGGAAGGTGTTGCCTTCCTGCGGCAGCGCGGCGGAGGAAAGATGAGGAGGGAAGATAGAGGGGGGGACAGGCAAGGACCGTGGGATGGGGGGATGGGGAGCGGGACCCTGCCGAAACCGGGAGCATCCTCGGAAAACCCTGGGAAGGCTGGGGAACCAGGGGTGTGCTCCCCTGGGGTGAATTTTGGGACCCTCGATCCCCAAAAAACGATGCTTTGGCTTGCTGCAGCCCGCTGCAGGTTTAAGCTTGGCTGGGGTCTGTGGGGCGCAGCCAGATGTGCCCAAATCGTGTACCACAGGGACGTGGCACTGGAAAACAGGAGGTTATTCCGCACGGGGACATTTTGTGGGAGCTAAAAGTGTGTGTGGGCTGCAGCGGGGAGATACGGGATGATGGATGAACCAGCACGGCCCACGGGGATGGGGACAGGGATGGGGACAGAAGCCAGCTGCCCCCACGCCCCAGGGAGCCTCCCAGCCCCGAGCTGCTTTTTC
>JAVJGG010000021.1:29872504-29907660 GCA_035590195.1 Aviceda cuculoides | reverse complement strand
CGGCCTTGGGCCGGGGCGGCGGGGGCCATCCCGCCGTGGGGAAAGGGCCACCCGCCCGCTCACGCCGCGGGCTGCCGGCCGCGGTGTTTGGGAGCCGGGCTGGGCTCCGAGCTAGCGACGAGATGCTCCGGGCTTCCCGGTGGCATTCGGGGGGCACGCTAAATCCCCCCCCGGGGGCACGGTGGTCCGCGAGCCCCGGGGCACCGGTGGGGCCGGCGTCCGGCCGTTTTCGGCTGCCTGCGAGGAAGAGGGGCAGGAGAAAGCCGTGCTAGCCACGCGCCCTGCTGGGGGGGGCCGCGGCTCCTGCAGCCCAGGGTGGCTGTGCGGGGCACCCGCACCCTCCGCGTGCCCCCCGTGCCAGGGGCCGCTCCACTTCTCCAAGCCCCCCCCCTCGGGGATTTCGGCCAAGAAAGAGCCTCCCTACCCTACTGACCTTGGTCAGCTCACCCCGGCCCGTGCTGGCCGGAGCTGGGGGGTGCCCGCTGCCCAGCCTCCCTGCCAGCCCCCTGCTGCCACCGTCTCAGACTGGTGCCAGGGATGCCCTCCCCACCCGTCTCCTGTGGGGATAACCCCCTCCCCGGCACCCACGCGGGTTCCCCCCCCAACCTGCTCTCGCCCCCCGCCGCCTGGCCATCTTCGCTCCTTCCCCCTCGCCCATGCCCTCCTCGGCTCTATCCTCTCCCCACTGCCCCATCTTACTGGGTGGGGGAACGACGGAGGACACCGCCACCCCGGCCACCCCCCTTCTCCACAGGCCCCCCCATCCCTCCGGTGGTGCCGGGGGTCCCCCGGGGTACTCACGCCGGCCAGGGGATGGGCAGGGGCTCGGATCCCCAGGGCCGCTGGGCCTGGGCGGTGAGGCGGGGGTCCCCGGGCGGCCACCCTCGCCCCCGTGGCCACCAAGTTGGGAGAGCGGCTCCCGCAGCAGTGGCCAAGGCTGCTGCCGAGCCTGGCAATGGGAGCAGGTCTTTCCCCACCTCCTTCCTCCCCTCCTCCTCCTCGTCCTCCCTTGTCTCTCTCTTTCTCTGTCTCTCTTTTTTTTTTTTTTTCTTCTCTTTTTTTCCTTGAGGGCCAGATACTGACGTTTCGGTGTCTCTTAGCAACTGCCTCCACATCTCTGAGCAACAGGAGAGCGGGATGCAGAGCCGCCGGAGCGATGGAGACAGCGGAGGGTAGAAATGCCCCCGCCCCGGGGACACCCCAGCCGGGGGGGGGGGAACCTGCACCCAAATGGCCAAGGCAAGGCATCCAGGTGGGATGGAGCGGGAAGAGGGTGGCCTCCTGCTCCCTCGCCACAGGCTCAGCCGGTCCCCAGCCCTCCCCGCACCCCCCAGCCCTGGGAAGCATCCCCCGTGGGATAGGGTGAATCAGGGTTTCCCGGCCTCTGAAAACAGAAACAAATTACGTATCGGCAGAATGAAAAAATAAGGCACCCTGGATCAAACCGGGAGTGACGTTACCCGACTCTTGTCACCCCAATGTACCCAGGCCACAGGGACCCTCTGGCCCGGGGGGGTTGCAGCAACGGCGGCTGCAGCAGGGACGGCTGCATTTCCATTTAAAAGCCTACCTAACCCGGCACACAACCCCCCCTCCAGCCTGCTATAAGCTGAAATGTGGGCTGTTTTTTTTTTTCCTGCTCGCAGACCTGGAAAATGCCTCAGGTTGACGCTGATTGTTTTGCTCCACGCGAGCCGAAAAATTCTGTTTCCCTTCTCCTTTTGGATGGGGCGGGGACAAAGCGGGTTTTAGCGAGCTGCCTTCCTCCCTGTGGCTGGCTTTTAACCATGAAAACGGCCGTTTCGGATCACAAGGGTGCCCATGTTTTGCTCTGGAAACATTGCAACACCACAGCTATGGCATTTTGGGGAAGGAGGCGCTTTCAAAACCCAACCTGCCTGCATTCGGGGCATGGGGTTTCCTTGCTTTAATTTTCTCCTGCTGTTTTCATAGAGTTGCTCCTTTTCCCATCTGAAACCGCCGGCCTGATCCCAGTATTTCGGCGTCATCGCCCGGGGGCTGTTTGCTCCCCACGTCCCGCAGGACGGCTCCTCCTCGTCGCGGCTTGCAGCCTGACGGCGTGCAGCCACCTCTCCCCGTGGTGGGGATTAATTGGCGCTGCTCGTAGCCCAGGCTCCCAGCAGGCTTCAAGGGAAACTCCAGGAGCCAAATACACCCAGACATCCCAGGAGCCAGCTGCAGCTTAGACAGACACATAATTAGAGATAAGACCCAAGCCTGGCTGCAGATCTCTTCCCAGCATCTATTAGCGCCAAGTTTTTTCCACCCCCCCCCAGTGTTTTGGGCTATGTTGGCAGCAAATAAACGAGCAAATTACCCCAACCGGGGCTTGTTCACAACGGCTGTCGGGGCCAAGCGGCACAGCAGAGCTCAGCTCGTGGCCCCCTCGCTGAACCCCCTGTGGTCACAGCAACGGGGACACCGCCATGGCAGCTGGGCAGCATCCGTGACAGAGCTGTCACCCATCCCCAGGGTTAGGATGCTCGCCTCCGGGGTGGGAAGGCTGCCCTCCACCAGCTCACACACAGAGCCCCCCTGCAAGAGCCAAGCCCCATTGAAACGGCGTTTCTGGGACAAAACCACAGGCGGGAGAGCACTAGCGTTTTGGATGATCGCTCCCAGTTTGCTTCTGGCTCCCCTTTTCAATTCCCCCCCCCTTTTTGGGGAAGGCATTGGCAGTAAGGCAGCCCCCTCTCCCGCAGCCGGCTCTCTGAGGCTCAGCCCCGCTTGCCCACAGCTGGGGTCACCCCAGTCCCCAGGAGCCTGGGATGGCTCCAGGGAGCCTGGCTTGGTAAATCTGCCTTATATTCAGGGCTTTATCTCTGTCAGGGCAGGCAGCATCTGATAGCGCCCTTTGTTTAATCCGTATGCATTCAAGCTTTGGCGAGGAGGAGGAGAGGAGAGGAATGGTTACCTCTCTTCTTTTGAGGGGTGGTCAGAGCTGTCGGTCACAAACAGGAGCTCGTCTGGCCTCCTCGGCATGTCAACAGGCAGCACAGCTCTTGGTTTGCAGCCCGAGATGGTGGCAGGACACACGGCCCAGCTGTGGGGCTCGCCGCAGCATCCTCCTGGCTCCTGGAGTGGGCTCTCACAGCACCTCCGGCTCCCCCAAAGCAAATAAGGTTTACCGTATCTGCCTCCACTGCCACCACCGGGCCATGAAAGGGGGTGGTGCTGGTGGCCATACATCTTCCCATGCCAGGGAGCAACGGGAGAGGTGGAGGAGGAGGGCTTGGGCACATCACGAGTCCTCTCCCGGCCCCCACTGCCGAGCGTGCCCATGGGTTTCACCAGCCGCAAGCTTTTGCCGGAGGACCAAGGTTGGCTGGTGGCACGGCTGGGGTTGCAGTGAGGGATGAAGCGGTTTCGTCGCAGGCTGCCAGCCAGGCCCCATCCCCACACCGGTGGGAGCGGCACCCGTCAGACCACAGCCGTTTCCCCCAGTGAGGCGGGAAGTTCGCGGGAAGGGCAGGCGGTGAGAGCCACCAGTCGCGGCCGCGCCGAGGAGCCGACGAAACACCGCCTGGCCCCGCAGCCGGCTGCTGCTGCAGCCTGGGCCCGGGGGCAAAGTCCCTCGCAGGCGCTGCCGGGCAGAGCGCGAAGCGGGGCGAGCACCCGGCCGCCCCGCGAAACCTTGCTGCACCCACGACGCGTCCAGCTTCTGCGCCACTGATATTTACGCAATAAGCGTCGAGCAGGACTGGCTTTCAGTTTCCCCAGCATCACTCTCGATGTATTAGACCAGTTCCTAACATTTTTTTTTTGAAAAAGAAAAAAGTGCTGCACAACCGTTAATGAGTTTGCACTAATTTAACCCAGCCTGAATGCCGTCGCTGTAAGATGGGTAAAACTCAGGGAAATGGGAGCGCGCCGGATTCCTGGCAGCAACGGGGCTTGGTTTGACTTTGGTTTGGGTCTCTCTCCATCCGAGATACATTTTCCCTTTGGCTGACACTCTTTGTAATCACAAGCTGGAGGCAGAAATTCGAAACCCAAAGTGGCTTTTGGAGCTGAGCATGGTGCATCCATGCTAAGGTGGGGTCTTACAACTTTGAAATGCTTTGCAATCGGCTAAGCAGGTTTTGCTCTTGTGGGATTTGTCTTCATGCTGCACAGGACGTGGCTGCAGTAGGGTAGTTGGGGCTTTCCCTCTGGGATACTTCAGTTTTTCTCTGCAAACACTATTAATGTCAGCGCTGTTGTGCAGGCAGGGGTTGTAGGTGGGGCAGCACCTGCTCTCAGTTTCTTTTCTCACCCTACACGTTGTTATATCCTGCAAAGTAGCTTCGGAGGCATTTTTGCAGTTTCAGTGTCAGAGTTGGGTTTTTTTTTTTTGCTTCGCTCCTGTTTACTCTTGCCTGCACCTAGCTCGGGGCCACAGAAGCGTTTCCTGGGGGAGCTCAGCCACCTCACCCCCACCCGCCTGCCGTCCCTGCAGTGCTGGCCACGTTTGCCCAAAAAGGTTTTGGCACTCTGACCTGCTGGCTGGCTCCCTGCAAATGGGCCGTGTCCTGACAAAGCCGCTCATGGCTGTTAGCTTACGGCTCGTTTTCATTGCCAGGAGGTTGCACATGGCTGGCAGGGGGACTGCAGCTCCAATTCAGCCTGAATTTCACCTTCAGGGCTGCTCCTCAGCCTGCCCCTTCCCCTGGCAGCAGCTCTGATGGATCCCACTTGATTTTTTGGTCTGTTACCCGTACGGCAGCCTGAGTTTTTGAAGCATTTTGCTTGACCGAAAAGCCCATGGTGTGAGCTGGTCCTATGGCAGGACCCCGCTGCCTGTTTAAGTCCCCAGCAGAGAGCAGAGCCACCTCCACCATCTGGTGATGGCCCAGCCGACCAGAGCCCTCCCTGGAGCTGGGACACCAGGACTGATGTTTGGCTCCGTGGCGGGATGAATTCCAAGAAGCGGCAAAGCCACCACCAAGTCTCCAGCTGGCCCAGCCTCGGCTGTTTTGGCTCACCGGCATGTCCCAAGCTGTGCAGGACCTGACAGCAGCCGAGCTGCTGGGGGCCGAGGTCTCCGTGCTTTCGGCACAACCCTCCGCTGCAGCACGAGAGGGAAGGAGCTTGTGCTAAGAAGAAAAGAGAAGAAAAGGGGAAAATAAATGAGGTGCGGAAGGTCCTGAAGTGTGAGAACCTTGACCTGAGAGGGAAGGAACTGTGGCACTCTTTGAAAGTGAAACTGCCCGTAGAGGAAATCGGAGCACTTGCGCGGCTCACCAGCTTGGTTTTGTCAGCGCGGTGAAGGACTCCCCCAGTCCCTGCCAGCCCATCCCGATGGCATGATGGCACTGCACAGCGGGTCCCGCACGGGCTGAAGCAGCCTTGTTCCAGAGCAGGGACAGCTGCCCGGCTGTGCCCCTGGTGGGACAGTGGTTCTTCTGGTGGGGATACGGATGTCCTTGTGGGGATATGCCTCTCCTGGTGAGGACACCAATCTCCTGGTAGGGACACGGCTGTCCTGGTGGGCACATGGCTCTGTTGGTGAGGATGATACTCTCCTGGTGAGGACATTGCTTTTCTGATGGGGACACTGCACTCCTGGTAGGTCCACTGCTTTCCTGGTGGGGACATTGCTCTGCTGGTGGGGAGGACACTGCTTTCTTGGTGGGGTATGGCTCTCCCGGCCATTTTTCCGGCTCTGCCAGCAGGGACGTTTTTCTCCTGGTGAGGACATAGCTCTCCCAGCAGGGACACTGCTCACGTGGTGGGACATGGCTCTAGTGAGGCTTTGGTGGCAAGCCCCTGGACTGCTGCCCCACTGCTCCTCACGCTCATGCTGCCGGGGACGGTTTGGGCTGGGGGAGCAGGCAGGGGTACAGCAGGCAGGACCGTGGTGCCTGGTTGGGGGCAGCCAGCCCCACAGCCCCAGCCCCTGGGGAGCGGAGCAGAGAGGATGAGGCTGGAGGGGAGCAGGGGGCACAGCTCCCCTGGGGCAGAGACAGCACGACTGGGATGGGGCTGGGCCGTGGGGCTGGGGGGCTCCTGACAGGATGGTTCCCCAAACTTTGTCCCTGCATCACAGGCGTAGGGCCACGTGTTAGCCGGCTGTGGGGGCTCTCCCCATGGGGGTGCGTGGCAGCAGGAACTGTGTCCCAAGCAGAGACAGCCCGCAGGGCACTGCTGGGAAGCTGCTGCTCCAGGCCCTGGAAGACCTCTCCGAGCTGGACTTTAAAAAATTTCGGGATGCGCTGGCACATGGAGACCTGCTGGGCAGGAGCTGCATTCCCTGGCGGCGGCTGGAGAAGGCCGACTGGATGGATACGAAGAACCTCATGTTGGATTTCTACGGTGGGGAGGACGCCCTGGATGTGGCGATAGCTGTCTTTGAGCACATCCAGCTCCGCAATGCTGCCGCCCTGCTCCGGGAAAGGAGAGAGAAAGGTGGGAAGGCTGAGCGGCTTCCCAGGGAGTACAGCATCCTGTGGGGTCCCAGGCACCATGTCCTGGGGGTTGTGTCTGCAAGAGCCCATGTTTGGGGCCATGAGGATGCTACGGAAAGGGTGGTGGGTTGGGGGTCCCTGTGGTAGGGTGCAGGGGGCTCCTCCAGGGATGAAGTGACAGAAGAGGCTTTGGGGGTGTTGGGTGCTCAGTGATGCTGCCCACTAACACTACTTCCTCTTCCAGCCCTGGTGTGTGCTTCTCTGTGGGGTTCATCATCACCAGGTAGGTGCCAGCGGGGAGAAGTGCGGGGGGCTCTGCCGCCGATTGCCCCATACTCCGCAGACATGTGAGGTGGCCTCCCACCCTTCCAGATTACCAGAGGAATTACAAAAAAGCCATACGCCAGGCATACAGCCGCATAAAGGACCAAAACGCCCGGGTGGGTGATGACGTGAGCCTGAACGCCAGGTACTCAAAGCTGGTGATCGTCAACAAGCACCGCGACGAAGAGCAATGGGAGCACGAGATCATGGCCATGGGACGGAGGCACGCAGAGATCATGAAGGAGCAAGCCAATTCCTCCATTGCTGTCAGCGACCTGTTCAAGCCTGGCCCCGATGGCTGGACCCCCAAGGTGGTGGTGCTCCTGGGAGCTGCAGGTGTGGGCAAGACAATGACAGCCAGGAAGATCATGCTGGACTGGGCGTCCAACAAGATGTTTGTGGAGTTTGACTACGTCTTCTACATCCACTGCCGGGAGGGCAATCTCCTCACCAGCCCCGCCAGCATGGCCAAACTCATCACCCAGTGCTATCCTGGCAGCTCTCCGCCACTTGCCGAGATGCTGAGGCAGCCGGAGAGGCTCCTCTTTGTGATCGATGGCTTTGACGAGTTCCGCTTTTCCTTCGACCTGCCCCAGTCCGAGCTGTGCTCCCAGCCCTGGGAGCAGAGGCCAGTGGAAATCATCCTGAGTAGCCTTTTCCGCAGGATGCTCCTGCCCGAATGCTCCCTGCTCATCACCACGAGGCCGGCTGCCCTGCAGAAACTGGCCAAGTGCCTGGAGTGCGAGCGCTATGCTGAAATCCTGGGGTTTTCGGAGGCGGAGAGGAAGGAGTATTTCCACAAGTTTTTTGATAATGCGGAGCAGGCAGCTGCTGCCTTCCAGTTCGTCAGAGGGAACGAGACGCTCTTCACCATGTGCCTGGTGCCCATCGTGTGCTGGATCGTCTGCACTGTCATGAAGCAGCAGCTCCGCCGCACCGGGGGTCTCGCCCAAAGCCTGAAGACAACGACAAGGATCTACATCCTTTACCTTTCTGCCCTGCTCCGGTCTCTGAGCAGCCGGCTGAAGCGAGGCATGCCCGGGGTGCTCAGGAAGCTGTGCTGCCTGGCAGCTGATGGCATCTGGAAGCAGAAGGTCCTCTTCGAGGAGAAGGAGGTGCAGGGCTATGCGCTGGACCAGCGAGAAGCCCTCCCGCTCCTCCTCAACGAGCACCTCTTCCAGAAGGACATCTCCTGCGTCAGCACCTACAGCTTCATCCACCTCAGCTTCCAGGAGTTTTTTGCGGCGCTGTTCTACCTGCTAGAAGATGAAGGGGAGGCACAGGACCCCCCCGCCAGTCCCACCAGGGACGTGAAGGAGCTGCTGGAGAGCTACAGCAACTCCAGGAACTATTTCATGCTAACCGTGCGGTTCCTCTTCGGGCTCTTAAATGAGGAACACAGGAGGGAGCTGGAGGAGGAGATGGGGTGTAAAATTGCACCCAGGATTACGCAGGAATTACTGGCATGGCTTCAAAACAGCCAGAAAACAGCCCTAGCTCTTCTGATGCAGGAGACGGCGGTGATCCGTGAGCTGGAGGTCTGCCACTGTCTGTACGAGCTCCAGGACAAGCGTTTTGTGGCGGCTGCCTTGGATCCTTTCACGGGCGTGTGCCTACGAGGGCTCAACCTGAACCGCTTTGATCAGCTGGTCCTTTCCTTCAGCATCAAACACTTCCCCCAGCTGGAGTCGCGTGACCTGGGACACTGCTCCTTTCTGTGGGATGACCCCGAGGACTCTGCGGGCCCGCAGCCAGCCAAGCAGGCGTATCGGTGCGTAAGGTCCCGAGCCGCAAAGTGGCGAATCCCTTAGAGCCCAAAGAGCTGTGATGACTCTGTGGAGGAGCCTGCAGCAAGGCTGGTCCTCCTGCCACGCCGGGCACATCGGCAAGGGGCTACAGGTGTGACCTAGGGACACGGCCGGCGGCCAAGGAGCATACTGGAGTAGGGATAGAAATAGGAATAGTTTAGGAATAGGGGTAGGAGTAGGGTAGAATAGAATAGAACAGAACAGGAATAGGATAGGATAGGATAGGAACAGGGACGGGATAGGAATAGGATAGGAATGGGAATAGAATAGGAAAGGAATTGACTAGGATAGGAATAGACTAGGAGTAGGAGTAGGAATAGGAATAGGATGCATCTCTTCTTTCTTTTCAGGGAAAAACAGCAAGAGGAGGGGAAGCAGTCACCCATCCACCTGCTTTGTCAAGCATTGGAAAAATCAGGCTGTATATTAAAGACGTTAAGGTACATTGCTCTTCTCAGCTGGGTGAAACGGGAAAACAAGTAAACCCCAGCCAGCCCAGCTGGGTCTCCTTGCTGCACGGGGAGGATGACCACGTGCCGCCACGGCTCGCTGCACGGTGGGACGGGCTGCTGTCCTGCTCCTGGGAGGCCGTCCGTGAAGACCAGCCCGGTTTGTGGATGTCATCAGTGGTGGCTATCATCTCAGCGAGGGGTTGGTTGGTGTGTCCGTGCAGCCGGGCAGCTGTGCCGAGCCCCGTGGCTCCTCTCTGCGTCTCTCTTGCAGGTTTGATCGGTGTCAGCTCACAAGCGCCTGCTGCCCGGCTCTGGCCTCCGTTCTCAGCGTAAATCCCACCCTGACGGAGCTGGACCTGGCTGGGAACGAAGACCTGGGGGACAGCGGTGTGAAGCTGCTGTGCGAGGGGCTGAGACGTGGTGCCTGCCAGCTGCAGACAATGCGGTAAGGGACGTTGTGAGCTCCAGGAGGCTGCAGGACCATTTGTCTCTTCTCTTTGCGAGCCTGGAAGAGGGAGAAAAAAAGAAAAAATAAATGAGAAAGGCCCATTTACCGATGCTGCTGTTGCCAAAGATAGCTTGAGGCATCGCAGACCTACTTGTCGCAGGGGCCTGACCTTTATTATTGCCTTTTCCATCAATATAATTTAGTTCCACATTTTTAAATGAATGAGTCTCTGCTAGGATGCTGCAGGAGAGCAAGAGAGAGAACTGATTTTCAGTGCTGAGGCCAGATGGAGAAGTTAGAGGAGAGCTCTGTGCTACTGTGCCTGTTCGTTTGTCTGTGGGTGTCTCTGTGCACCCCAGACACCTTCTCTCTGGGCTCTTGCCCTGCAGCTGCAGGTGTTTTTGGCTCCCTGTGTGCCTGGGCAGGGACAGGGCTGGCCATGCGCCATGCAGAAACATGTAATTGCAGAAGTGGATTCACCCCAGAGACCATTTCTGGAAAGGGGATGAACCATCCCTTAGCGGTGTCTGCATTTTCCCCTCCATTTTTTTTCTGGTGTTTCCATTTCCCCCTAGTATAGATTCAGCCTGGACAATAAGACTTTTGAAAGAGGGAATCTCTCTGAAACTTCAAAAGTGAGGCAGGTTAATCTCGCCCATTCAAGCAATATTAATTGTTTGCCCCCAGACCTTTACTCCCTGGTTGAGCAGACACTGTCTGGTTGCCTTACCTGTCTATTCCCACACTCCGGCACAGCGGCATTGCTGCCGGGTACTGTCTCGCAGCTGCACTTTGGCATTTTGTCCCTTAGAATCTGCAGATTTGGGTTCTGTTTTGCACTCTGGAGAATGTTTGAGCTGCTCTCAGCCTCACTGCGCCCAGGGATGCCAAACAAGGAAACACCAGTGAACACCAGTACGGGCACACCAGCTTTGGGAGAGGGATGGGGAGAGGGCAGTGAGATGCTCCCCTCTCTTTTCCAGCACAGTGTCCCCAGAGCCACCGCAGGAGCTACGTCCATGCCCGGGCCAGGGCAGGGGACACTGGCCAGGTCTCCTCCGACCTGGGGCGATGGAAAGGAGGGCTGAAGCACTGGCGGGCGGGCAGCTTCACCGCCGTCTCTCCCTCAGGTTGGGCTGCTGCAGCCTCACGGCCACCGGCTGCAAGGACCTCGCCGCCGTGCTGGGCACCATGCCCAGCCTGGCGCAGCTGGACCTGAGCGACAATCCCTTGGAGGACAGCGGCATGCGGGAGCTGTGCGGGGCACTAGCGGGACCCGGCTGCAACGTGCAAAAGCTCTGGTAACGGGCTTTGGGCTGGCGGGTCCCGCTTTGGTCCCGGTGGACGCCTTTTGGGGGGTCACTGCGGCCGAGCGTGCAGGATGCTGCTCTGCGTCATGACGCTCCCCCTGAGTGCCGCTAATTAAGCAGCCTGATCACAACCCTGGGCTCAAAAAGCAGCGGGTGATTTTCAGAAAGAAGTGGCTGCCAGGGGGTCGAGACCAGCTTAGCCACGGTACTGTCCCCCGCGCAGGCTGTGGCGGTGCCGGCTGACGGAGGCGAGCGGCGGGGCTCTCGCTGCGGTGCTCAGCGCCAGCTCCAGCCTGACGGAGCTGCACCTGGGGGACAACGAGCTGGGGGACGGAGGTGTGCGGCGGCTGTGCGAGGGCCTGCGGGATCCTGCCTGCCGGCTGCAGATGCTGAGGTGAGGGGCTCCTGGGGGGGGGCGGGTGGCATCCCTGGGTGGGCACCAGGACCCTCTACAAGCGGGACGTCTGCAAGTCAAAAATAGAAAGCAATTAGCGTCTAGTGCTCAGAGGACGTAACGCGCTCCTGGGCTGTGCAGCGCCGCGCTGGCTGCCCTCCTAAGACCTGCAGGCCGTCTTTCACCAGAGCCACCGCCACTGAGACAGCTCTGGTTTTCCCATCTGCTTCTAAACTTGAGCTTCTTACCCACTTTTCCCGTGGAACTACAAATGACCTGCATCTCAGCCATCCTGTGAGCACAGGTAGCAGAAAGCCAGGCAGGAGAACAGGCTGCAGAGGGGCCGCACAGCAAGAGTGGCAAAATTGGAGTGGGCGGCATTTCCCAGGGCTCGGGCAATATCCCTCCACCTGCACAGACCCTCTGGGAAAAGGAGTCTGAGCTGGGCTGGTGGAGGCACTGAAGGCAGGGTAGCTAACTGGGCAGGGTAGCTAATCCTGTAGGTTTTTCCTCTTTGACTCCTGTACTTACAGGTGTGAGCAGCACCTTTGCTTTGAACTGTGTTGGGGCCAGAGAGGAGGGAGATGGGTGACGCAGCTCTTCAGTCGGCAGCGGTTTTAAGCTCCTGAGCCCCAGCAGTGATGCTGAGCCAAGGGGAGGGGGCTGTAGTGCCCCTGGATGGGAGATGTGGCTCTGCTGGGGCAGGTGGCAGCTTCTAGGTCCTGAAGGACCTGAGAAACCCCTTGCCACTAGCCAGTGCCTTCAGGGTGCTCTGGGCACTGCTCACACCTGTAAGTACAGGAGTCAAAGAGGAAAAACCTACAAGATTTGGGAGGAAATACAGAAGCGAGGTACCTTGCGAGTGGGGCCGGTTTCTCTCTCTTGAGATATTCTCCTCCCTGTCGGCCCCGGGGCAAAGGTGCCGCCAGCGCGGATGGGTGCTGTGGGCACCGTCCCCACAGATCAGCGGGCAGCTGGGCTGCCGGGCTGCCGGAGCGGCCGTGACGATGCCCCTCTCCTCTGCCCGTGCCCTGCGCAGGCTGTGGCGGTGCCGGCTGACGGAGGCGAGCGGCGGGGCTCTCGCTGCGGTGCTCAGCGCCAGCTCCAGCCTGACGGAGCTGCACCTGGGGGACAACGAGCTGGGGGACGGAGGTGTGCGGCGGCTGTGCGAGGGCCTGCGGGATCCTGCCTGCCGGCTGCAGATGCTGAGGTGAGGGGCTCCTGGGGGCTGCTGGGGCTGGGAAGATGCTCTCTGCAGGGATCTGCCACTCACCTGTGCTCCCCTGATGAGTCTCCCTATGGCTGGTCACCGTCCCTTGCCAGGGCAGTTTGAACACCTTCATGTGGGTGCCAAGAGCTTCAACAGGCAGGGTGCTAACAGCTTAAAAAATAAAATTATTTCTTTATTAGCTATATGAGATTATTTATCATCACCCAGGTGAGATAACTAGGATTTAAAGCTCTCCCAGGCAAAGCAGCAGTACGCTCCCTTCCCCAGCTGCAGCTATTCCATCCACCAGCACATTTCAGGTGCACATATGTAGTAGTTTCCTCCTTAAAGAGAACCCCAATCCTATTTTGTGGTTGTGAGAAGTAATCAAGGGGTATCCCGGTCAAGAGGAAGCCCAGTCCTGCCCGTGCCCATCTGAAGGGATGTTCCCGGACACCTCACAAGATGCCCAGAGGAAGGCTTTGGAGCAAGTCCTCCCTGGAAGCTATTTCCAGGCATCCAGAGAACCCGGGCTGGCTGAGTAGGCAGCACAGGCAAGGTTTCTGGCTGTGAAGGACTGTGCATGAAGTGTCCGAACGTCTCCTTTCTCCAAACGCCTCCCTGGCAGTCTGTGGCAGTGCCAACTCACCGGCGCCTGCTGCGAGGACCTCTGCGCCCTGCTCAGCACCAGCCGGAGCTTGGAGCATCTGGACCTGAGCGAGAACGACCT
This sequence comes from Aviceda cuculoides, assembly GCA_035590195.1. Lineage (NCBI taxonomy): Eukaryota > Metazoa > Chordata > Aves > Accipitriformes > Accipitridae > Aviceda > Aviceda cuculoides. The sequence goes on along the minus strand of JAVJGG010000021.1, from coordinate 29,894,577 downwards.
GGGAGATGGCTGTGTGCAGCTGCTGGGCGAGACGCTCAGGCGTCCCACCAGCTTCTTGCAGAGGCTTTGGTAAGGGACTTTCGGCTCCTCTGGGCATTGCCCTGGCTGCAGTGCTCCTCCGGCCACGGGGCTGCTCCCCGCGGGAACCGGGACAGACCAAGCATGACGTGAGCCTCCTCACGCCACAGCTCCCAGCCTGCCCTGCGAGGTGGGAGTGTGTTTTCTGTGAAGCTATGGCTGCTCCCGGTGCCCTTCTCTGAAGGTGTCCTGGGACGGCGAGGTGCTGGGCGGCTCAGTCTGGAGAGCACCGCATGGCAGCCGGAGCCGGCTCTGCCTCCTGCCAGCTAGCAGGCAGCTGCCCTGCCACCCCCCCAGCTCTACCAGCTGCTCACCTCTGGAATTAGCGTGATGAGACCTACTGCCTTCCTAAAGCAGCTGGTGATGTCTCGGGACACGCTGCTAATGCACAAAACTGGGGGGTGGTGACGTGTTTCGTCAGCCCCAAAGCAGGCGGCAGAGACGGATGCTCCCTGTGACGGCACCTTTCCTGCCCTGGGACTGGCCCAGCCGATGCCAACTCCTTGCCCAGTGTGGTGGGCAGAGGCAAGGCAGGGGTTGCCCTGACCCAGCCAAGTGAATGCTGGGACCACGGAGCCCAACTCTGGCTGCCAGGGCAGGACCCGGCTGGGTGCCCAGTGCCTCGGTGGAGCTGTGGTTACCCAAGGGAGAGAGCTCCATGGACCAGCCCTAGCCTCAGTCTCCCACATGCTCTCTGCTTCCAAAGCGGAAAAAGCTGGCTAGGACAGGGGCCAGACAACACCAGAAAAAAAACCCATGCTGTCTGCTTTTTGTCCTTTTTTTTGGCTGTGCAATATCATGGCCAAGAGTCAATAGCTTGGGTGGATTTAACCTCTTTCCTTCTCCTCTCCAAAGGCTGAAGAAATCTGGATTAAACGAAGAGACGTTAGAGAAGCTGGGTGCTCTCAAAGACGTAAAACCCAGCCTGGATATACAATATGTCTGACAAGCAGCACTCATTCCAGCGAGGGGCTCTGGCCTGGCAGCTCACTGACAGAGCTTGCACATGCGTTAAGAGGGGATGAGGGGTCTGGGAGACGTTTCCTCTATTTATGAGAGGTCCTTTTAGTGCTGAAAGCACCTTCCAACAGGAACGGCCAGGCTCTGGTTGATCCTCCTGACGAGTGTAGGAATTACCACCTGGAGCGGAGACGTGTTTGTGCATTACAGGTCCAGAGAGGACCTGCTCCAAGGTCCTGGGTGGGTGGGAAGGAGCAGGGCTGAGGCCGTGGGAAACTGGCATGAGGCAACGGATGAATCTGAAACTTCAGTGTTTGGTCCCCACTGCTGGGAGTGCCCAAAACACACCTTGGCTGCAGAGATTTTTATTCACTACCCATGGTTCATTCACTGTGATTTGTATATTGATGAGGGTTTCCATATTTCTGTCTGATCCTGTACTTTCCAAGGTCTTCTCCCTCTCCTTTTTGGCCATGTATGTATTGTGAAGAATGCTTGTGTTATACCCATGTGAAATAAAGATCGCCTCCCAGAAATCTCTTCATGCTGTGACGTTTCCATTTGTTCCTGTGTCAGCAGCAATGCCCCAGGACCTCCCCCAGGGTCCAGGCAGCCCCCAGCGATGCTGTCCAGGCCCATGGTCTGGTTTCTCTCCCATTATTGGGAGCACCACTATGCAGCCGAGCAGAGAGTTGGATTAACGAAGCACAAATCTGTTTAAACTTCCAGGTCACTCTGAGGACCAGCACAGCTCTCACCATGGGTAAGAACGATGTTTCTTTTCCTCCCCCATGACCCAGTTCTGGCTCTCAGCCCCAATCCTGAGCTCCAGATCCCTGTGTCTGCTGAGGTGACACCTGGGACCACACTCTGTCCCCAGAGCCCGGTCCCGCTCAGCGCACAGCCCTCGTCAGAGCCCTGCAGGCAGTGGGACCAGCAGCCCTCCTCCCCAGGCACCAGGGATACAGAGAAGGAGAGGCGACAGTGCCAGCTCCCAGCCTCCAGCCAGTGGCACCAGCCCGATGCCCGAACTGGGGCTGCACAGGGGACCAGACCCCCCAGGTGTCTTCACAGCCTGGCAGGGCTCTGCCGACTTCTCAGCCCAGCCAATTTCACATCCTCCAAAATTGCTTCGTGGCTTTTGTTGATTACCTGTCCTGGAAATGCTCTGGCAATAGCTGGTGGTTTCGGCAGGGGCCCTCCTGGGAACTTCCTGCTCATTGCCAGAACATCAAGCCTGTGGTTGATGGGTGCTGCTTGCACCAGCGCGGGGCTGAAACAAAACCTGCTCATCCCCAAGCACGACGCTGACTGACTGCCCCTGTTCCCTCCTGCCAGTAAAACCTCGATCCTCCTGCAGCCAGGCACTTCTAGCCAGCTCCAGATGAGAGCCTGACCTCCAGCTCCCACCCTCTGCCAGGTCCAGAAATCATTGCCTCCTTGGCGATATCTAACAAGGTAATTTGAGGACTATCATGAGGGACAGAAGCCAGCTGGCAGGGAACAGCCGGAGACTGTGCTCAGGGGAGCCTCAGAACACCAGGGGAGCCTGAAATAGCCCAAGAGAGCCTGGAGAAATGGGCAACACAAGAGCATCCCAGTCTGCAGAGATTAAGAAAGCCCAGAGGTGCCACAGCCACCCTGAAAGCACCTGAGAAAGCCACTAGCTTCACAAAACCGCTCTGACCAGCGTGAAACCTCCTCTGAAGGGAGGCAAGCAGGCCTAGAGAGCTCTGAATGGGTCCACGGCCACATTTCTGTATTTGCTCTTGGCAGCCAGCACCTGCAGGTCAGGGGGAAGGAGACCTTATGGCACCAGCCCAGTGCTGGGGGCAGTGTAAGGGTGCACCAGCTAGGGACAGGGACCTTCTTCCTCCTTGCAGCAGGCTCGCAGCTCTGCTCATGCAGAGAAAGTAAATAGCCCCAGCCCTGTGCCTGCACGAGGGATCCCGTTGCAACACATCACGTCACCTAAGGTGGGACAGAGTCCCTCTGCTGTGTTTGCATTTGTATTAGACAGCACAGCCTGAGAGGGGAGAAGTGAAGAAAGAGGAAGGAAAGGTTATTATGGCAAGTGTGGGACTTGGCTTTGGCTCGGGGACTTTCCCTTTTCGTCTAAACATCTTCCTCATTGCTACTGTCAGCTGGGTTTCGTTAGCTGAATCGCTCTCCGAATGCCGCTGGCTGCACCGGCTAGCCCTCGAGGACGGCCGATGCACAGCGTGGATGCACAGCGTGGATGCACAGCGTGGATGCACAGCTGTCCCCACGCAGCTCTGCAGGGCCCTGGGACCCTCCACGGCATCTCAGCGTGCAGCAGCAGGCCCCAGGCAACCGCTGCCCAGGGCGCAGGATGCGCTGCAAAAGCCGGGAGATGCCTGCTGCCACTAAGCACGCCCCAGGGAGCGCACGGGCAGGGGAGCACTCAGCAGGTACCAAGGAAATCGTTTTACTGCTTACCCTTTCCAAGCCACGACTTCCAAATAAATCTGTCTCCTGCCCAAGCAAGACTGTATGCTAAAGTCTCCTAGAAAACAGGACCAAGAACTTAGCCTGGGCTTCATTTTTCCATCAGAAAAGAACAGTGACAAGACATTTAGACATTGCTTAAACTGTCCAAGCAGATTTTACTAACTGCAGGAAAAAAGATTCTGGCTCCAAGTAACAAGAGGTCACAAGAATTCTTGAAGGAAAACTACTTGCAGATAGAAGCATTGTTAAATAAATAAATATAGTACAGAAAAGGTTATGAAAACATTACCCTCTCAGGTTGAGTAAAATTTTTATCTTCCCTACAGCAATTTCATAGCTTCCTTGTGTAAGGTTGTGCAAGCAATCCGAGAGAACATGTAACAGTGCAGTATCGTATCTTCAACCATCTGCATTTTCACATGCAGAAACCACCATGGAGGGGGAAAGGAGAGAGACAAACACTGACAGAGTGTTTATTGCAACAGGATTTTATTTAATATTATTAATTTTTATATATATAAAAAAGCTTAAAATTGTAAATAGTCTGCATGCTAAGAAAACAAACTGATACACCATATTGTCATAAAACACATTTCTTTGCATTTTCTCAGTTTTTGAAGTTGCAAGATGGGCCACAGGTAGATTTGGTCCCAGGTGGGGAATGCCAAACCGCGGAGCTTGTGCGCTTGAAGTATCGAGGTTTGCTCTTGCCAAAAATATCCTCCAGCTTAGGGCTTGGAATTAGCCCAAAGAGTTGGTCAACATTCACTGGGTGATAGTATTGATGTAAAATGGCTTGATTAAGTTGAGACCCTGTGGAAACAACCATATCAGAGAAGCAGACTCATAAATAAGTTCTCAGTGCTCTGTTTAAGGTGCCCTTTCCCTTAGAGCCTGCAGGACAGTTTCTCTTCCACACCTGAAAAACTATTACTGTACAGTGAGTGTTATTACCAGTTTTCCTGCTCATTGCAAAGCTTTGAACCCCACACTCATCTTCAGGTTGCCAGCAGTGCTTGTTTCAAGTTACTCAGCACATAGACATATCCCAAACCCACCACACCTTGGTTTCCCTCAGGAGGACAGGCTGCCTCATCACTAGTGAGCCCTCACCATTCTTTTCACACCCTCAGATCCAAACACACACACGGAGGACTTTGGTTTAACTTCACAACAGCACTTGCAGGAAAGCAGCTCCAGTCCCCCTCACCACTCGGAACCAGCAGCTGCCAGCACTGCTGAAGTCTCACATGCTCCTGGACTGCACTTTGGGGAAGCTGAGATCGCACCATATGAATCTGGAAAGCTCCAGCTTCCCAGGGAAGGAATTAAAGGAAACCAAACCAATCTTGGCACCTACCATCAGCCCAGGCAGGGACAGGCTTCCGAGGCTCATTCTCATCATCTGTGGAGTCATCACTGTTCAGATCCATCCCGTAGTTATTTTCATTTACCTTTGGGGATCTGGATTCCTTTGTGCCCTTTGGGCGCTCTAAGTAGGATGTGGAGATAGATTTCTGAAACCAGAGAGGTTGATTAGAGCAGGAAGCAAACCTTCCAGCCTGGCAGGAGAGAGCTCGCCTTGCCAGGGCAGGCTGACTACCAGACCCATCGCAGGTACCTCAAAGCTCTGGCACCAGCAAGACAAAGAGACTGTGCTAAGGTCCCAGCTTAGATCCCACAGCAAGATGCTGTTAAGCTATTTAGGCAGTACCCTCAGATTTAGCATAAGCCATGAGTGAGTTCCCAATGCCACAAGCTGGGCAAGGAACTTCACTGTAAAGGGAAGGTAGCCAGAAACAAGAGCTGATAGCTGACTTCCTAGAGCAGATGCATCATTCACACTCATTTTCATCCCTAGTTCAAAAAAGAAGGTACACCAAAAAGATCACCTACCTGTGTATGGGAAGCCTTTGATCTACATGTTAACTGGAACCTCTACAATATTCCTACTTGACAGGTAACTTGGTTTGAGATTTTCAGTAATGCCTGGAAGTGCTCAAATCCTTTTTGCCTTTTTTTTTTTTTTTTTTAACTGGACTTTGCTTTGGAACCATGGCCTGCTGAAAGCCAGGCTGTAGCATGGGACTGTGTACTCCAGCAGGGACTGCAAACCGCAGAGCTGAAACAGCCGCTTGCCTATCCTACAGCTTCCAAGCTGCCAGGAAGAGCCTGCCAGTACCCGGCCAGGAAAAAGCCAGGGCTCCATTTCACATTGAAGCTGCAGGTTGGAACAGTGCAAGCCAAAGCCCGGAGATACCTCCTGGCTTTGGGGTGAGAAACAGGGATGACTAGCAGACCTGACAGTCATATGTAGTACAGGAGTGCCTAGAGGTGCTGACCAGAGAATAAACCAGGAAGGAAACCCTAATTCTGCAGGACTCTGCCTTAAGGAAATGCAGAAGTATATACACAACTGTACAAATGCACAAACTGTCGCTGTGCTCAGTGACTTGATAACTACTTTTAACCCTTCTCCCCTCCTGTTTCTTGCAGAAAGGCCTTAGAAGAACATACCATGTATGCCTAAGGACTTGGCTTTTGCATACATGGCTCTACCACTCAAATCCCTTCACAGGTTTCACAGCAGATCTGGTTTTCATTCTCCAGAGCTCTGATATGAGTCGCAACATGAAGAAGTTGAGCGGAAGAAGAGGAGCCGGTCAGCCCCAAGACGGGTGAGTTTACCGGCAGAGGCAGTACTCCAGTCCGACTGAGCAGCTTTCCACCTCTCCAGTTACCAGGTTCAAGCAGCTCCAGCTCAAACAGGCTTCTGGAGAGCAAACAGCCTGACGGCTGGCCGGGCTGCAGCGACGCTGACGCCTCGTGACGTGCTGCCATCCTGTGGCCATTTCCAACATCTTTTCCAAGACAAAACACTTGGTTTTCCAGCAGGTTGCCCCTGTGCTGAGCTCTCTGCCAAGCACCCAAGAAGACAGACATCCCCATCCTCTGCACAGATACTTGTTAAACCCCAACAGCCTACACTTGAGGATTTAATTTCCTGCTCTACCACTGATAGATAATAAATCTGCAGGCTGGCTCCAAACCACAGGAGCCGATTAGACACCACCAACTCATTTTATTTGCAGGCTCTGCTGGAACCAGGACTCACCTTTACAGTTTTGCTCAGCCATGTGCCAGAGGCAGCAGTCAATGCTTCTGGTCGCTTGATTTTTTTCTCCTCTCCCAGATGCTGCAGGGGCTCCTGCAGACCATCTTCCTTCTGTTAAGATTCAAGAATTAAGTCATTCTTCATTCATGTTCACCCAAGCAAAACAACCAGACCATCTCTGGAACTGAGCCATATTTTCTGAGGCCCTTGCAAAAAAATCCTCAGTCCCTCTGTCTCTTCATCTGCAGAAGAATAACCAACCCCAAGACTCAAAGATAAAGCAACTCCTGTCTTTGCTCAGATCCAGATCAACAAGGTCTCTACGGCCCATGCTCACCTTTATCACTTTGCGCCAGGGATTAGAGGCCATGGCAATAGATTCTGGTTGCTTGGCTCTCTTCTCCTGCCCAGGCAGCTGGTGCAGCTCTTTTGGGCTCTCTTCCTCCTAATAAAGAGAAAAAAATTTCACCGCTTAAGCTCCTTTTCAACCAAACCCACTTTTTCCAGGAGTTTCTTCTCCTATACTACTCAGTAGGGAAGAGCTAACAGGAGGGCAAGAGCTACAGGCACTTGGAATTATATTCAACTTCTTTCTTATCTGGAGGAGCTTTGCTGTGGCTCACTCCAGCCCAGTTGCTGGCAACATATGAAGAATTTAGACCCTAATTAAAATTATATAGCACAGATAGGAGTTTGAATGTCATGGACCTGGTGAGTAAGAGCAGCAAGAGCACATACAGAAGGAGGAATTTATCCTTAAGAGGAGTAGCATTTGAGGGGCTGATTTTTTACTAATGAAGAAAGCAGAAGAGAGAGTGATGTTAAGGGTAGAAAGAGAGCAGAAAGAAAATGTTACTGTGATATTTTGAGATAACCAGCCTTGACTTTCAACCAGCCATAACATTCTTTGTATAAGTGCAAATGAAATTACATGAAGCCATGATACCTGAAGTTTGTTATGGGGATCACATCCTCCAAATACAGCAAGTGAATGTAGTAGGGGAAAAAAAAAAAAATCTTTTACTAATTTCCATATTCAGTATCAGTGAATGCCATTTGGAGGTGTTCTTCAAAGTGCCATTGTATGGCTGCCATCCATCTTGTGATGGGGCTGAGAAGGCTCACCTGTTAACAAGAAAAGACTCAACCCCGACTTTATCAACAGAGTTGGCTTATTCTTGCACAAACCGCAAGTCCTTACAATAACATGTTTGGCTTGTCATCAGTTTCACTATATTTGTTCCTCTAAACATAATAGTGAATGTGAAAATCTTAAACAGCAACAGAGCACTTGGAAAACAAGTCTGATCTTAAAGTAAGTCTGTGTATCCTATACCTCGCTCATTTACAACAGAGAAGTTGTTCCAAGACCACTTCAACTCCCCACCTTTATGTTCTTCTCAGTGAACGGTGCTGACTCCAGCTGTGGTTGGGGGGCCTTCTCTTTCCCTTGCTGTCTGTGATCCCTGGGGAAAAAACCCTATAATTTAGTTATAGAGGAAAGCATGTCTGCCCACCCTCCCAAGTGTTCTTACAGACTCTTGCTTCAGCACCCCAAACCTTGGGACAGCCTGACACTCACAGCAGTCTCCCAATTTCAGCAATACTATTTATGTTTACTGCTTCACCATGCCTGTTGCCATGTCCCCTCCTCCGGGACAGAAGCTAATACCTCTCCTTCACTTGTTCCACCTGTTGCTGCCCTACAAGGTTTTTCAGTTCCAAGACTTTCCTTCCTTTTTCTTTCACTTCATCCTCTTTCCTTTTCTGCAGTGGTTTTTGCTGCTCAAATTCATCTTCCTCCTGAAGAAGAAAGAAGAAAACCCTTGTAACCCTCCAGCTCAGGTGGGGAAAGATAGGAGGATATGAAGTGAATGCTTTTACACAACCTGTGCTAGTTATACCTCATTCTGACCTTCCATGGCCTGCCTACCAGTTGGGCGATCTCTCCCTTCTGTCTCCACAGGTACCCTTGCATTCAAGCCCAACATCAACTGTCTAGATAGAAATCTTGCAGCAGAGACCCTAAAAATCCCTGCAGCAGGAGAGGCAGTAACCTTTCCCTCTCCCACCAGTCAGAACAGTGCACAGGTTCCCTGTTACTCCTTTATTTTTCCACATGCAGGAGGGACCTAGAGTTGCTCTTACCACACTCAGCACTTTCTGCTTCCTTGCATCAGCTTCCCCGTGCTTCTTCAACAGTTTTTTCTTGCTCCGCTCCTCTGGCACTTTCTCTTCCCGCACTTGTGAGAGGCGCACCTGAGAAAGCCACACGTGTCTGCTCCACTGCCCCCAAGGACACACCTCATAGCCTTGTCCAAATGGAAGATGGGGACTGCTTCTGAAGTCTGAAGCCTGTGATATTCCAGGTCCCAATACCCAGCAAGTGGCACGTGTGCATTGGATTTAGCACCAACCTCATGCAGCAAGTTCACCACTTACTACAGGCCATGTGAAGAGACACCCATTGCTTGGAGTGACAGGAGAAAGGAGCACAGAGACCATTACACAACCCCAAAATAGATGCCTCCATCTTGTAAGTAATTCTCTGCAGAACAAGGGGATCTAGCATCTGGTTTCTGCTTTGCCTGCAGTGCTGCTGTCAACTAACTGAACTGCAGAATGAACTGGAGATGTGAAAGCTGACTGAGCCCCAGAGACACGGATCCCTCACCTGAGCTGTCTGTCCCAGTAAAAGCACTAGTGTGTCCGCAGCAGCAGACGAGTCAGGGCTGGGTGTACTTCTGGCCACTCAGGTTTTGGGAAAGGCTGAAAGGAGCACGATTCCTTTGTTTTCTGTGGCTGACCCTTTCCAAAAGTCACTTTAGTCCACTCCCCAAAACAAGCAACCATCCTTCTCCCAAAGGCTGCTAGGGCTCTGGGTCAGTGAGGCACAGCATCCCTCAGTCCTGCAGAACCTGCATGGTTGTACAAAAGCAGCAACACCGTCTGCACGTGGCCATCAACAACCCACCCTAGCATGCTCTTCATCTTCTACCTGTCCTCAAAAGAGGGCCAGACAAGGATTTAAAAAACAAACACAAATCAAATACACACACAGCCAAGGCTACTAGTCACAAGCATCTCTTGCATGGTTGGTAGCTATTCTTTCCCACCACATCTTTGCAACCCCCTGCAAGCACCATGGCTTCAGTGTCTGTAATGTTTTGTGCAAACAGATCACTTGGAATAAACTGTAAGCTGAGTAAGGCTGTCTCATCTGCAAAGCCTGTTCACAGGACAGTCAAGGGATACTGCCACATTCCTTAAATGCAGAGCACCATAAACACTGCATGTCAGAACAGGAATGTTTAGAACCACTGCGGAGGTATGGAGAACAAAAGCCTCCTCTTGTTAGACAGAGAATTTCAATGTCTCTGATGCAGACTTACCCACCACCCGATTAGTCACCATCACCAGCAACCCTGTGCTTGCACATTTCATGCCAGTGGCCTGTTGCATCCTCCCACTCCTGGTCTCGCAGCTTACCAAGATAATGTCACCATACTGAGTGGTCCAAAGCTCGGTCAGACTTCTTACCTTCTCTTCATTTTGTAAAATCTTATGCTCCATCCGCTTTTTTTTCTCTTCTTCCATTTGTTCCACCCGCTCCCGAGCCTGCAGTGCCTTCCTCAAACGTTCTTCCCTCTTCCTGGGCAGTGTGTGTGCAAGAGGGGCTTGTTAGCTTTCTCTGCTTTAGCACAGAGGATGATGGGGGAACAGCGACTTGTCATGGTAATTAGGGAAAACAGTTATTTTGCTTGACTTGCTTTGGCTGAGCTTAGCCTCAGCTCACTTCTGGATTAATTTCAGACATTAGCCAGTGCCTTGCATCAATGCAGTTCTTACTGCCATGAACAGCTGGGCTCAGGGTGCCCAGGCAGCATATGTTGCAAAATGCGCCTTCCAAGTGGGAGGCACAAAGCACAGTACAGCAGTGCTGTCTGTCTGGCAGGAAAGGCCTACAAGGCAATTCTGTGCGGAACCAGGGAAGGAGCAGAAGGTTAGGGACCCAACTCACTGTTTCATTTCTGCCTGCCGCCGCCTCCTTTCCTCCTCCACTTTCTTTTTCCTCTGTTCCTCAGCCTCCTGCTTCTTCCTGAGGCTTTCCAGTCTCTGCCGCTCCTTCTCCTAAAGGGAGATGAGTTCAGACTGTACCAATTGCTGGGGCCTGTTTCTACCCGCAGGGTGCTTGTGCACAGGCAGCTAGAGGCTAGGCAGCCTGCTAAACAAAGAAGTCACTGTCAGAGTCATATTCACCCACACACCGGGATGGGAAGCGAATAGGAGGGAAGAAACAATGCAGGTTTGTCAATAGTGCTTATTCAACTAATAAGAGCAGAAAAGTCACAGGTATAGGAGGGAAACACCTCAGTCTTTCAGCTGTAGAGAATAGGTTTAGGCAAGGAACAGCACACTCCTGCTGTAGGTGACCACCTGTAGCAAATGCTTTTTGCCTGGGACAGTGTTACCTACACTGGCAGCTGGGAGAATGGGGGAGAAGGAGCATGTGCAAGTAGTCTTGCTTAGAGGCCAGAAGGTTTCCTAGCAGTTCCCAGCCCCAGCAGAGCACACCAGCAAAGAGATCCTGCCACCTCACCACTGGTGTGGCCAGTTTACTCATTTGGACAGAGAGCTGCACAGATGCCAGTGTGAGGGGAAAGAGCTGTCAGTGCCCATGAGGCAAGCAGCACAGCTGTTACAACTGTCCAGCCCCCACGGTTAAGGGTGTCATTACTTACAACAAAGTCTCCCTGCAGAGAAGAGACAAAAAAATGAGTAAGGGTTTGGAATTAATACTAGAACCCCCCTTCATAGCACACACACCCTGTTCTTAGCTGCACCTCCTTACCAGTCTGTGGTAAAGAACCCATTGCCTGACCCCACACTGCCTGTCTTTTAGCACTGCAGCAGCCAATTACGCAAGACAAGGGCAGATTCCCACTGCAAAGATAAAAGCTTCCCACTTTCTTACGGTTCAACAGTCCTAGAATATAAAATGTTTCTGCCGACTACAGATAGAGCAGCTGAGATATTTCTGCATATGAGGAAGGTTTGAGAATTGGTGCTAAAGAGCCCTGTCTAATGACAGTGTGTGGACAGGTGATGCAAGGCAACACCAACCAGTGTCCCTTCCCTGGGGAGGCTGAAGTAGAATTGTGAGGCCACTTTGCTATGAGAACCTGCACTGATCCATGGTAGCAGACAGAACTAGGAATATGTTTATGCTTTTCTAAGTAAACAGTCCCTCCTGCTACTCCTCCAAACTTGATCCCCTCCTCCAGCCCCGCGAGGGAAGGTGGGACTCTGATGCACCTTAAGATCAGGTCGGGTAGGAGTATTGCGTTTGATGAAGTTCTTTATGACACCTCCACGTCCTGTGTGCCCCGGGCTCGTGAGCAGATGGTTTTGCTGCACAGCCTGCAGGAAGTTTTTCAATGGTCTAACAACCTAAGAGGAGAAGATGTAGGGAAGTTAGTACTTGCCAGGGAAAGGGAGGCAAAGGGCCATGCCACCCACTCACCTTGCTAGCCGGAGAGGAAGAAGGTGCAGCCCGGTTTGCTGAATTCTTGTGCTTGTCATCCCAAGGGGAAAGGGTATGACCCCCTGGCTGCTGCCCATTCCATATAACACCCATTGCTTGTTTACAGCTTCTTGTCCTGATGGCATTAGCAAGATGAACATTAGGTGACCACCACGCTCCCCAATCTTGCCAGAAACATGTACTTAGTGTTACACACTTCCCTCTGCCTGCTCGCTGCTACCAGGGGACAGGGCCTCCTATGAACTCAGTCAGCCCTGTGGCAGGCACACTGTCCAGTCCCGAATGGGGACAGGAAAGGCATGCGACAACTCGGTAGGGGAATACCCAGGTTCCAGAGCAGTGATGTACAACATAACACTCCCTCTCATTCTCCACTTTGAGTCCCACCGAGCGAAAAGTCTTTGTTCTATCTAGTATTAACAGCACAAGATAGACATAACCCCTGCGTGTCTGCAACTAGCCAGCCCAGCTCACCTCACTGGCAGGGTTTCACATACTTTATAAATACTTTGGATGCTCACAGATTTACCTGTGTCAGAAAAGACTGCACTTGCCTCCCCTAATTCCAGGGAAGAACAGGGGGAACTGCTTCACTGCACAATCAGTCCAATCCAGTAGCAGCCCTGAGGAAGGCTGCAGATCCTGACCCATCACAGAGTGCTAAGCATCCACATGAGAACAGAGGTTACTGTTATTCCCCTTCCCATCCACTACCCATCACAAATTCACCCCAGAAAAATCAGAACAGGAGACTGAGGGCCAAAGCTAAAAACAGCTGAAATCTCACGTGAAACACCAGTAATACAAGCTGTGAGGAAACAAGTCAGGTATTCCAGACACTTGCACAAGATAAAAATAAATAGGTCTGTCACCAACTTGCATTGCCTTCTGAAACTACTCCCGGACCACCCCCTTATGAGCCACTCAGACTCACATCTAAGCTGTGAGTTATCTGTGCTATCTTAGTCACCTTTCCTGGTTTGTGCATGAAGTCCTGTATCTGCTTCCCAAGCCAGACCTGGGTCCCAGACCCAAACAAAGCTCAAGAAGTCACAAGGAACTCCCAGAAGACAGGATTTGGCCAAAGAAGATTTCAAAGCTACACTGGAAGCAGGGGGAAAGGTAAGGAAACAAACACCCAAAGCTTTTTAAAACAGATTACTTAAAAGACCAGGCCTGAGTCCTTCCAGACCACTGGCTCATTCCTCCTCCTTGGAAATGTCTCATACCAGATGCAAGAGGGATTCTCCTGGGACTTGGCACAATGGGGTTGTTCCTGGTTCTCATTCCGGGGTTCACTTTTTGGATTTACACAGCTTCCTGTGAAGAAACCTGTAATTAGCACCATGTGCAAGACATCCTGCAGGGCTCCAGTTCTTGTCTCCAGCTCTCGTGTGCTCAGGGCCCCATGGCACATAACCAAAGTGAGGAACCAGAAGCCTGGATGGCTACCTGGAACATCGGTGTTGTAGATGTACACTGTGAAGCATGCTATAGTATGCATCCTGTACAGACCCTTCTGAACAGGCATAACCTGTCTTACCAAAAGGCCTCCAGCTATTCTTCCCTCTACTCCAGCTACAACCGCTTATCAGATACTACAGTTCCCATAGGGGATAAACAAAAAGCCCAAATCAATCCCTCTCCTTGCTTTGAGGCACAATAAATAAGTGGGACCTGTAAATCCTCACAAAATGTAAACCTAGAGGAAATGGATGTCAAAGTGCTTTAACAGAACATTACACTAGGGGGAAGATACCAGGTCTAAGAGCAATCTCCTTTCAAAGTGTCCCCACTCACTCATTATGCAGACTAAAGTTGGACAGGACAGCATTTGTCTCAAGGCTCGGACACATTTACAAGATGTCCCTGCTTCTCTAACTGCATGTCTCACCTCTTCAGGAGATCAAAAGCTTATCTGAAAAATTACCTTGACTGGTCAGAGGTGGTTTTGTTTCAACACAAGTCCCAGTTTTTCCACAAACCCTCGTGCTGACTCTCTGTCTGTGTGTCTTTAGGGCTTCATGCAAGAAAAGCAAGACCAACTCGAAGTTACCTTCATTGTTCCCTGCCTGCTGCTCAAGAGGAGATAAGTGCTGTGCTGGAGGGCTGGCAGCTTGTATATTTTTGCTCGAAATGAGGACGTCTTCAGGAGTCTGCAGGAAAAGGAAACAAGCATTCTTAGCACAGTTGCTCCAAAGAACAAGGCTACCATGGGCCTGCTGCCCTGAAAAAAACAGTCACTTCCAACTGCAATCCAGCTGCTAGGTTAGGGTCTGCTTCTCTATCAACTAGAGCTGTGCTGCAAGGACACTGACTGGCTCGTTTCAGTAACAAGGGGTCTGCTTATGAAACACCAGCCTCTGCAGGAAGGACAGTTGCCCAGCACTTCTCAACCAGAGGAGGAGCTTTACTGAACCTGGACTCCAAAGTCAAAATGCCTTGAGAATGACAGGCATCTTCTACACACCTTGGAGACACCAATTTTCAAGCTACAGATACTCCAGTCCTGAAAGACAAGTGCCTGTAAAGTGTTTCAGGTTACAAGGTCATTAGGCGCTTTAAGTACCATTAAGGTATATTCACAGGAGGACAAGCACAAAAGTTGCTGCAGCACAGCATCCTCGCTGCCTGCACGCAGGCCGTGCTTTCCCCTACCTGCTAAGCTACCACCACCACGACCCAGAGCAGAGCCACCTGCCCATTCCCGCTGCTGCTTCCCAACAGCACCAGGAAGCTGTTCTGAAGCAGAGCCCACCCCTCTCTCTGCTGGGCTAGTTTTCACCTCAGCTCATTCACAGCACAACCACACAAGATGTGTTTGCCAGCTCAAAGGAGGGGGTGGGTTTCTTTGTCCTGCTAGCACTGCAGGCTTACACTAGCTTGTTGCATACGTAGCCTCAGCGGCCAAGGAAAGCACATTAATAAGAACCGCCCTCCTGATTTTTGTAGCTCAAACCAGCCATGCAACAGCGACAGGCTAAGAACACACACAGTCAATTATCATGCCCAGCTGCCAGGCAAAAGCTTGCTGACTCCTGGGAACCTGGCCAAGCACCTTCAAAAACTCCATCTTGAAGAGGCCTTATCAAGGCACAAAATGTCTCTGGAGCCAGAGAGCTTAACTAGCTGCCTAAGCATTAGAAGGGCAGCACTGTCCAACTCAGCAGCACCTTCGCTGAGCTTGAAGGGATGTGACAGAATGATGCTTGGCCACATTCCCTGCTTCCAGTGGCAACATTCAGCAAAAGGTATCAATTCAGGCAAGAAGATGTCCGGACAGATAGTTTGTAGGTTGTTCTTTAGAACTTACCTTTTCACTTGGGGGATTTAGTTCCAGTCCAGGTCTGTTAAAGAAAAGCTGTTTTAATTATTTCCACTCCCTGAAGGGTGAGTTACAGGTGATAAAAGTATGATGGAGCCAGCATACAGAACCCCAAGGGAAGTGCAGATAAATCTAAGCACATCCAGAGGCACAAGCCTGTTTTAGCCAGGCCACACAGAGGTGGAGCTGTAAATTCTTCTGATGGACCATTCCATTGCATTACTGAACAACACACTGACGAGCTTTGTCCCCTTCTGCAGAACTTCCATGCAGCAGGTAAAAAGGAAGCTCTGTGAGCCTTAGGCTGAGTCTTACCTGGCCACCTTTTAGGTCAGACCACAGCTGACTGACCTCCAGCACCACTGGGCATTTGGAGGCTGGTTACACCCAGGAGTCCCAGGACATAATTGACATGATGCCAGCCAACACCAGGCAGAGCAACAGCTGGCAGCCTCTCAGGCCTTATGGCATAGGCTGGACACCCCCTCCAATGCAGTGCTTAACCTCACCGTGCTCTGAACATACTTCTGAAAAGAAAGGGCTGTGCCTGAACAGCATAAACTTTGAAGTATCAGCCAGCCCCAGGTGACATCACCTAAACAGTCTGTTACAAAACCAGTCCTATATCTGTAAGACAAAAGTGACCCATATAGCTTCCTTGCAGGGTTTTCTGTGGTTTCCTCCCGCCTGCTTTACATGGTAGTCTTACCTCATGCTGCTGGTCACATCTTCTTCCACAAAAACCTCCAAAGAGCTTTGACCTGGAGGAGAAAAAACATAAGCTAGCTTGGGGATTTCATTCTGAGGTTTCCCAACAGCAGCAATGAGTGTATGGTAGAGCTCAGGTCTCTGTGCAGGCTTTCCTCCCTGGGAACACGCCGACTGCTCATCTCAGCTTTCCACACCAGCACTACCACCTCCCTCAAGTGTCACTGACAAACTGGTGTAGGCTGGGAAGGCAGAGAACTGAAGCAGCAGCTCCTCTGCCTGCAGACTGCTCCAGCTGCACAAACATGCTCTTGCCTGTGTCAGAGATAGCATTTCCCAGTCAATTGACTTCAGCTCCTGCCTCCCTACACGGTTTTATGCAGAGATTTGCTGGATTTAGGCTGATTTCATTCCCCCCATAACACCACTTGGCTGAAAGTGTTATAACAAATGCCTAGCTACAGCATGACTCAAAGCTGACAAAACTAAATACCAAAGGCCTCGGTGCTTTATTAGAAGCCAATCCGACTTCAGAAGCAATGATTTTTAGAAAGTCCAAACAGCAAAACCTTCCCAGGAGTAGTGAGAACAGAGGATATGAAGAGTTTAGTGCTACCAGGAACAGCCTGGATTTCTGAATCTTGTTTCCTCTAATGACTGTGCTATTTGATTCTCAGTCCATCCACTCTATCTTCACCCAAAAAGCATTTAAGTTCCTCTGCCAGTTTCGGCCAGATTTCAAGGGGTGGAGACATTCAGTTCCTATAGATTTTTTTGAGAGTTGGCAGAAGACACACAACCTAAAGTCCCTCCCCAGGGAATGCGACAGCCTCTTTTGATCAGCCAAACCGCACACATGGCTAGAATCAGCCAGACCGCATTTTCCCTTTCACTCTTGTTTTTTTTCAGCCCATCCACAACCTATGTAACCCAACCTCCAATCCCTGTGCCTACACCCCAGCAGACACTTCCTTCATCTGCTGCAGCAAAACGGGGCCTGAGACTTGGTCTGACAGCAGATGAAGACCCGAAGACTGGTCCCCAAATGGGTGGAAGCCACAAGGCCCATCGACAAGGAGACTATGAGGAGTCGGAGCCAGAGTTAATACGGATGAGCAGCTCCACTGCTGCTTACTCCTCACACCAAAGCCAAGAAGCTGATTTAGCCAAATGAATGCATTCGACAACTGAAAGAAACTTACAGCTCACTCTGCTGGAGGCAGAGGATGATTCTCGCGCCGCTGCCTTCTTCGAAATGGCCCTGCTGATAGACCTCCGGATGATGCTCTCTCTTTTTCTGGCCAGTGAATATTTTTCTGCCAAGGAGGCCCTATGGCTCTTGTGGGGGCCACCTACAAAGCTTCGGCGTCCAGAGCAACGGCGCGTTTTGGATCTCACTGTAGTCATTTTGCTGTCAGAGTCCTGGAAAAGCACCTTTTTGAGGCCTTGAGGAGACTGATCTCCTTGGAGCATGGCAGGATCTCCACCTCTAGCAGCCTTGGGAGTGGAGGTACTTGCTCTTCTCTTGGGGGCCTCCTCCCCCTCCCTTGCTGTCTGGCCAGCAGGGATCGCAGTGACAGAAGACACATCATGCAGCTCAGCGGCTGCATCCCCCTTGGGCAGCTGCTCCCCTGTAACAGCCTTACAGGCTGCATCACTGCTATTGGTACCCTGAGGGCAGTCCTGACAATCAGTCTTCACCACAGGACCTTGTGCTTCTGCCAGCCATTTCCCAGTCAGTGCTGGGAGCTCGGTTTCAACACTGGCCTGAGACCCCACCGCACGGTCAGGCATAGACACCTCTTCCCCCTGACAACCAGGGTTCCGGGGTTGCTCTTTGCTGTAGCGTCTTTGGGAACTTGGCTTGATGCTGCTTCTCCTTCTGGACAACCTTAAATAAAAGCAATTTTAAATGAAGTGATGAGGAAGTCTCCTGCTCCCAATGATTTTTAGAGGAAAAAAAAGCAGACAACAACTTTTGAGGTGAACCTGCAGGCTTCTTCCCTCCACCAGTCCCCCTTGCAACCCAACTCTTATCACTGGTGAAATGCAGGAGCTGAACCTTGCAAGCTCACAGATGCGCTCTGGCAGATTTAGCTGGAACAATTTAGAAATTACTGCTTACTGCTCTCTGCTGCTGCGGGATGTTTTTTTGCTGGATGTTATCACTCTCTACCATAGGCAGGAATGCAGGGCACATAACCTCACTGCAAGCCTCCCAGCTATCAGCCTGGCAGGCTGGGTTGACTCACAAATAAAGGTTGTATTGTATGGACACAAACTGCAGCAGCTGAGGTACCAGGACACTCATTGCTGTTTGCAGATAGTAACCCACAGCCCCAGGCAGAGCTGACACGAGGGGACAGTAAAGTCATACTGGTACAACCAACTCCAGTCTGTTTGCCTTGAGCAAAGTACGGACATCCACACAGGGAGAGATTTTGGGTTGAAGATATTGCAGTCTCCCATGATCAGCTCCATGTGGAAGTCTCCCCTGTAGAGATGTACAAGATCCCAGCTAGAAACAGAAGGCTCTGCTGCTCTCTGGCAGGCTGCTCAGTACAAAACACATCCTGAGCACTGGGGAGGCAGGGACCCAAGCGCTGAAAGACATCCACAGCTCTAAACACAGAGTTTGTGAACAGGCTGGGAAACACAGCAATGCCACCACACACATGGTACCTGACAGCATAATCCTGAGGAAGGCAACAAAAAAATACCTGTACAGTTAGGACTCACAAATTCTTTGAATTACTGTTAGAGAGAGATTATCCGGTACAGTAACTGTCTCTAGCTCTATTGCTTCAGTTAAACCTGACCCACTATGTAGAGGCTTGGAGAACTCTGGCAGTGAAATCCTCTTTTCTGCATTAGGTAACCTGCCATGGGAGGATGGAGCCATGCACTTGATCAGCAAGTCAAGGAGATCAGGTGGATGAATCCAAAACCAAAGGACAACTTTGGTTGTCCAAAGAAAGGCAGCTTCCGATGCCAAAGTGACCCAGAGGTAGCCAGGTAAAGGGTGGAGATTGGAGACAAAGATGAAATGGAAAGTTAACGTGGAAGCACACAACAGCTAAAGGCAGCTAAGAAAACCCACTGCGGTGTAAGAACAAGGTTTTACAGCCCCTGGTGCGTGACCACCAGCAAGTAGAGACTTGTCCTACTGCCAGTATTCCAAGCTGATACCCTCTGCCCTCCTTCTAGCCTCATTCTCTTAATTTCTCATTCTGACATCTAGCAAGAAAAGGGACTTCTTGCTAGAATTAGCAAAAAAGACTACTATTTGGGAAATGTGTAACTAACAATACACTAAGAAATGGGGTTTAAAATACACACTGAGAAAAACAGAGCAAGGAAGACAACAATGGCCTGACCCTGCAGGATGGAGCACAACGTGCTGAACTGCAGCGTGAACTTCCTGTTGACAAATGACCGCCTGCCCATGCATTTTGTCGCATCAGCAGATCTTTCTCAAAACTAGGTTTAAATGAGGAAAATTACATGCAAGACCTCTCTTCTTCAGGGGAGCAATCCAGCTGCTACCTGAAAACTAACAGCATGTCTTAAGAGCTCTCCTGTTTAGATCTGCAACATTTTCTTCTCCTGCCCTCCTTCACCACACACACACACAAACTTCCCACGCTTCCTTACTATTCTTGCTGTTCTCTCCATCCTCCATGTCTGGTTTCTGACAGTCTTTTAGTTCTAACTCTTCCTGTCCAACTTCTGTGGGTTTTTCACCATGGTTATAAAAATTTAAGTGCCTCAATGCATAAACAGTTTACTACTGCGTGCACAGTGATGAGGTTTGGGTCACACTACAGCAACTGTCAGTGTGAGCTCACAGCATATGCTTCTCTGAAGGGAAGGTTACCTTAACCACCTTGCCGCCGAGCACCAGCTGAGAGCAGATGCAGCGTCAGCTATCGTGAAGCAGTGACATCAAGGAATTTAATTAGCATCACAGCCATCCCTGACAACACATGCAATTAAATCATGCCCTACACCATCCTGCCTCGGCATCTGTTTGCAGGCAACTGTTGTCTATTTAGGACTGGTTTTAAAAACCTCAAGTACAGTCAGTTCTAAGCAAATCACTTGGAATTTCCACTTCAGTTTCACTGCTAATCCCTTTGAGTCTTTCTGCCTGCCAGTTCAAACAACGACTGCAGATATGCCATTTCTGCACGACACTGGTAGCAAGTTCCATTCTCAGGTTCTCTCAGGCACCGGTACAAAGGTTTAGGGAGTGAACATCAGTAGCAACCTCAGGCAAAAATCATGCTGAAACAAAACCAAATCCAAGCAGACAAGAAAACAGAATATTTATTATTCTTTGTTTCTAACCAGAAAAAAGAAAAAAAAATTAAAAGTGAAGAAAGCCAGGCAACTCTATCTCAAACTTTCACAAGAATCAGAACATTGATTGATCTTGATGTGCCCTTTTAAATGTATTTGCTAACTCAGGGAATAAAGCAGCTATTTTATGTTCTTGTGTATGTGGAAACAGTTACTATTTTGTTTCATTCTTAAACACTGTGCAGCAGAGCCAGAACAAACCAGCTCACCTACCTCCTCCTGTTTGGCTCCTTATGCTCATCTTTCAGGCAGGAGGACTGCCTTTTCTTGGGACGCCTCCTCTGTGAAGGTGTTTTGGCCATTAATTCAGGTTCAGCCCCAAAGTTGCTGTTGAGCAGACAAACGTGGGAGGCAGAGATTGCTTCCCCCTCACTGCCTAAAACAATACTACCCACAAAACAAGGGCTGTTCCTTGAAAAGGATGAGTGCTGGGTGAGAAACAAGGGAGTGAAACGCCCCAGCCACCTGGCACCAAGGCCCAAATGGAGCTGCCAAAGCCACAGCTATGTCAAATCACAGCCGCTCAGCTGCGAAACCCAAGTCCCACCAGGCCTAGCACCGGGGCTGGCCCCCCAGCAGCTGGGAGCGCACCCGGCCTTAGGCTCACAGGGGCTGGAGGCATTTTGAGACCAGCCAGCTCCCTGGGGGATGGAGAGGTCCCCCTGAGGGCAGCCCCTACCTATCCAGCATCCTCAAGCCCTGCTCCTCCACCTCCCGCAGCCAGGCCAAGTGCTTGTGCTCGGCAGCATGGAGGAACCGGGAGAGCCTCTGCCCGCACACCTCCAGCAGCTGTGTGGGACCGCCAGCCTCTGCCATGGCCCTGCCTGAAACACAAAGGGAGGGGCGAAAGCTGGCAGGCACCCGGGGAGGCACCGGGCCCGCCTCCGGCCTCAGAGCGGGGTAGGAGGGCGGGCTGGGCCTCGGCGCTGCGCCCCGGGCAGGCGCAAGGCCGGAGCTGAGGCGCGGAAGGGCCCCTAGGCCTCTCCTCCCGCCTCCCCTCAGGCAGAGCGGGCCTCGGCCTCGGCCTCGGCCCCGACCCCGACCGAGCGCCCGCCGCGCCCCCGCGAACAGAGCTTCCCCCTCCCGCCCCGCCACCATCCCGGCCGCTGCCAATCCTGGCGCGCGCGCGCGCCCCGAGGCGAGGCCTCTTATTGGCCACTGCCCACGTCCATCACTCCCCCGCCGTTAAAGCCCCGCAGCCTATTTGCCTGCCCCCCCTTCAAACCCCGCCTTCCAAGCCGAGTCCTCCGCGGCCACAGAGACAGGCGAGCAGAGGGGAGCCGATTTTGAGTGCTCGTGTGTCGCCTCGCAGCCAATGGCAAAGGGCAGGCTGGGGGGCGGCGCGGCGGTGATAGGCTGGCGGGGCGGTGGCGTCGGCGGGGCGGAAGGCGGGCGCTAGGTTTGAATTCCAGGCGGGCGGCGGGGCTGGGTCGGGGGTGTGCGCGCGCGGGCGGTTGGGGTAGGGGCGGCTGAGGCGATGATGGTGGCGGCGGCGGGCCCGGCGCAGC
>JAVJGG010000021.1:29836048-29871980 GCA_035590195.1 Aviceda cuculoides | reverse complement strand
CCCCCCCCCCCCCCCCCCCCGAAGCCTGTGCCCTGGTGTTCCCTCCTCCAGCCTGGTTAAAAGCCCGGCCAGGCGCCCAGCCCACGGGGCCTCTTGAAAGGCGCTCCTCTTCCTCACTCTGTTCCCTTTTATGTCCCTGTTTCCTTTCTTTTTTTATCTTTTCTGCTCTAAACCGGTGATGTATACTTGCTACTGTCTGTGTGAGCTGCTTTCTGCAGCTCTCCGAGTGTTGAGCTCTTAGAGGGGCTTGTCCCACGTGCTTTAGCTTTGTCTGTCTGCACGTTCCCATTTGTGGGCAGAAGGGCTTTCTATCCCTGAATCCAGTTCCAGTCTAATGTGCTGTTTCTGTTGTTAGATTATCTAGAAGGAGGAATAGCAGTCTCAAGGTGGTACCCTCCATACGATACTCTCAAAGACTCCGAAATAAAGAAAACCTGGAACTAATCAGGGCTGAGGCCAAAGAACTCTGTCCACCTCGACGTGTGACAAGATCCCAGGCTGCAACATCTGCTAAAAGCTCCCAGGTCCTTCCTGAGACCCCGCTTGTCCAGCAAGTAGAAGGGAAGGTTCCCTTAGTAGAAGCTGATGTCAGTGATCACATTACCATTGAGCTACATGTCCAGAAGAGTGCATCTAAACCAGCAGAGAAGCTCTCCACGACCTTTGTCTTGAGCTCGGATGATGGTTCTCCTAGGGAAAACAGTGTTGTCAAATCGCCACCTGTGCCTGCAGCCTTCCAGCTGATGATCCCTCATACCCCCGAGGCAAAGGATGCAGGAGAAAATGAGGCTGTGTCTGAGCTGAAGACAGCAAAGGCAGCTAATACTACAGTTGTTTTAAGTGAAGGGCCTAGGCTGGAGGAGGTAGATGACTCTGCTGAGGTACAAGAGGGGCCTGATAAGGAGCCTTCCCAGCACATAAGGGATAGCCCAGGGACTCCAACAGGCTCCAGGCTGAGCCGTCGCTCAGTGCGCAGGAGTCTGATGGGTAAAACTTCCACGACTCGCAGAACTTCCTTGGCAGAGAAATACTCGCTAGCCAGCAAGAGGGAAAGCATGATGCGGAAATCTGTCGCCAGGGCAACGGTCAAGAGGAAGGCAGCTCAGAAGTCATCTGTGTCCTCCAATCGCATGAATGGTAAGATTGAATGTCACGAGATCAGTTTGCTTTGTACCTTTCCTGCTCTTCTTGTTGATGTACTGCTTTTTGCTGCTGAAGAAAAACAACGTTATGGAGCTAGTTCTTCACTTTGGGTGTAGCTAGACAAGCTGCAATTAAGTGTGGATGTTCTAACTGGCTTTCTAGAGACCTATGTGAGTAGAGAAACCCAGGTAACTGTGCTAGTTTGTGGCCTGTGAATTCAGCCTTGTAAATCATCTGGGAGAACAATCTTAATGTCTCTGAGTTTCTGTGGTGGTAGCTTGCAAAGCTAAGGAGGAAGCTGGCAAATGGGGTTTGTTTTTGCTGGTGGCTGCTTAAGAGGGGTATGGGCTCTCACAAAGGCCTGCATGTTTTCTGGGAAATGAGGTAGCTGTCACAGATTCACTGCTCTAAGCAGAATCTGGCTGCTAGTTCTAGAGCTCCTCTTTTGAGAAGGGAATTTTGAGGCTGAACTTCTGTAAATTTATTAAGTGTCTTCTAAACTTTCACAATTTGCAATAGAGTCAGGTTTCAGTGAAGGATAAACTGATTTAAATATTCTTCTGTGCTACTGGAATGCAAGCATTGGATTTGGTGCAGAACAGTGATGGATATAGGCTCACTTTTTTTTTTTTTTCAAGCTGAGGGAAAGAAGTGGCTAGTAAATGGTGGACTAGTAAATGGCTCCTGAAATGCAGATGATGCAAGAGAACCTCTTCCACACAATTTGATGTTGAGGAGAGATTGGCTCTTTTGCACAGCATACTTTTTTGTTTGAAGGGAGAACTAATACAGCTGAAATAACATTACTGTAATGTGTTCATCTGCAGTGTTCTAGCTTTGTGGGATTTGTGCTGTATAAAACTGACTTTTCTTGAAGAGTTATCCTATTTTTGCTGTAGAAGAGTATGTTTGGACAAGCACAGTAGTATTTTTTTTCCATACCAACTTAACTGTTCTAGTTGAATGTTTTTTCAGAACCAGAGCACTGCAGTCCCCAGTAGAGGATTTCCTGTGCCAGTAACAGGGTAGTGTGGAGTGCTGTGTAAGTTTCTAAGTGCATTGTTGAGAGCTCCCTTGGTAAAAAATGAAACTGTAGGGAAGTCTCCTCATCTGTAACTTTAAAGAGGCACTGGAGTAGCTTTATCTACCTAGTTTAAATGATCAGTCCATATTGTCCGGAACTGTATTACCTGGGAGGTTTAACGAAGGCTTTATTTCTTCCCTCTGCACTACGTGACATGACTGTTCTTCTGCCTAGTCAAAATTTCCAGGTGTAAGGAGAGGAACTGAGATGTTTCAGGCAGCTCCAGTTGAACTTGCGAACGTCCGAAAGCCCAAAGCACGTTAATTGACTGCAGAGTGTATCTGCTGTGTCTCTGATGCAGCAGATCTTGCACTGGATATGTGTACACAGCATGTGTGTTTGTGCTTTCCTCGATAACGTCTGCGATGGAAATATGGGAGCAGACTGCATGCTTTGCCTATGCAAAGTCTGCCCTTGTGTACTCCACCCAGGCTGAAGCTGCATTGCCGCCTTAATTATTAACAGCAGTTCCCGGTTGTGCTGGTACTTAAAAGCTAGCTACCATTGAGCCAGCTGGAATGCTTAGCAGGAAGCAGCACTTGGACTGTAAATAATGCTGGTTTTAAATACTGCTAATACTTGGATGTGGCCCTGCAAAATGAGTCTGAGCCCAAACCTAGTCACTCTTAATGTAAGCTCATTGAATATCACTTAGAACTCATCTATAATTGAAAACATCTGTTTTCTTATATTAAAATTGCAGACAGCATTTTCTCTAGTGCTACTTAGGTATATTCAGCTGCCCTTACTTGTAGCGGCATGCATTTGAATTGTAGGCAGTAACCCAGGAAGCAGAGCAAATGCCTCTACGACAGTCGTGAGTGAACTTCGCTCCTACAGAGAGTCTTGGCCTGCACCTGTACATTATAGCTCTGGCATTTTTTTCTTTTCCTGCAGTCTCCAGCTCTGGAGAGGTGCCAGAGGATGAAGAAACAGTTGTCAAAACTGGGTGAGACTACTTTAAGATATTTCTTTATCCTTAATATCCTGGTTGGAGTACTTTTTTACAGTGACATTCTTGGTATAAAATGCACTGCTTGCAGATAACAAGTGGCTTCCCAGTTTCCTTGATGTTATTATCCATGGCTGCCTTTTTTCTCTATTTTTTTTTTTTCTAGGCCTCCTCCTGGACCTTGTACCCCCTCCAAGTTGGTAAGATTTGAGCAGAGATTTAAAAGCACTTCTGTTTGTGTGGACTTGTGAGCAAAATGTGTTGAAAACACCTCTCATTTGTTATTGGGGAGTTAAGGAGCTCTGGCCACAGATTGCTGGATTTGGTCAATGGGCTCCATAGCACTTGAATAAAGAAGGCATAGAGCTTTTGGCTTGCATACATGCATGAGCCTATACATAGCCTCCCTGGTTCTGATACACAGACTAGAGAAATTCTAGATTGTCAAGTCTGCTTTAATCACAATGTTCCAAAATTGGCAAAACAAAACCTAGTAAAGTTTTCTTTGGAAAATGAGCACATGTGACCCAAGGCACATTCTGGATGCAAGTAGAGGTATTCTGTCAGTATGGTGTTACAACCTCAGGTGCTTTCAAATCCAAGGCTAGCTTTGACTACAAAATAGCATTCTCTCTATCATTTTGCATAAATATATGTAAATGTAAATAATGGGTTGATGCACACCAGCACTGAATACAAACCTTGGTATCACTGGCATTCAGGGACAAGTCCTGCTTTCTGGCTCTTGCTTCTTAGCCTCTGGCTAGAGATCAGTTGTATGAAAATTCAATCCTGAATCTATACAGATAAATAACCTTCTTATAATTCAGGGAAGTTTTTTCAGTTGGACAGAGTTTGTATGCTATTACTATTTCTGTATTTTTAAAGCTTCTTTTGACCTTTTTGTTAGTCCTGCAGATTATTCAAAGCTTGTCAGTTTGTCTTAAGACAACCACAGAAATTTGTAAATATCATTAAGGTCAAAACATATCCCTCCACAATTCTCACTGCCCTCCTGAGGAAGAAACCCCAGGATTATGTCAGTGTTTTGTCCAGAATAATTTTCAATAAGCAAAGACTGAATTAATGGAGCGGAGTTCTGTGGCCTTAAGCACTTCTATAAACAAGAACAGGTTTATACGTGCTTTTATGGCTGTGCTTGTCAATAGATCTGCAAAAGTTCAAATAAAATCAGTTTTTCTAGTGCCTTTGGATTTTTGGCTGCCTGAGTTACAACTGTAGAAAAGCTTAATGGGAAAATGCCAAGAACAGGAAGAATTGACAGACTGCTTTGCAGATCTGTGAATAGAGGACTCTTATCTTTTGTTTCTGTACCCCGATGAATTTATAAATAGTCTAGTCCATGTAGTGTATTTGATCTATCCTTGATCCTCATCTTTTATTTCTGTACTGCCACTGTTGGGAGTGGGACCTTGTAGCCTGTCCCATTCTTAGCCTATGTCACCAGGTTACCGCCCCCTTTCTTTCTTTCTGTTTGTATGTCTGTCTGTCTATCTGTCTATCTATCAGCAGTTTTCTTGGCAAACCAAACATGGTTTGGTTTCTGCCAGAGACTTCCTTTGGGAGCTGTGAGCAGTGTGAAAATGTGGTGACTCAGCAACCTTCTCAAACCAGAAAACATCTTTGTCTATAGGAACATGTAAAGACAGTACCTGTATGCATGCTGTTACTTAAAGGTCAGATTCTTCTCAGGCCTCATCTCGAATCAATTAGATCTATGTCCTTCTGCTGGGCTACAAGATGCTTCCTATACCTGGCCTTAGGATAAGACCCTACAGAAGCATTTGGGGAGGATAAAGTTTCCATACTTCTTTTTTATTCTCTTCCCAACTCCTTTGTGTCTGCCAGCCTACATGCTGGCCAACATGGGTTTGGGGAGTGGAGTTAATGCTTGTATTGCTAGCAGAGTACAGATTTCAATAGCCATTGCCAGCTGTCTTGCAGGCATATAAAACCATTATCACAACAGAAGTAATTTTCTATCGGTCTAAGTGCAAAGGCAGCAAATAGCAATGCATATCACATTCGTAACAGAAACAGATAAATCAAGGCAATGAGCTGTTTGCTATCTCTCTGTTTGCCCATTCATCACTGCTAAGTAAAATGAGTGCTGCCTGGCTCTTGCCAAAAGTTCAGCAAACATAAACAGGTTTCCAACTTGAAATGCTTTTGTTCTTAATGGTTTATGAGTTCAGTTTAAGCAGTGCATCCCTCATTGCAGATACTTGTGTTCTGTTAACGTCCTTGCTTCTAGTGATGACATGACATCAAGGAATTTACCAAGATGATGTCCTGAGGTATTTTTCACAGCTGGAGGTTAGGACTTCACTCTGGGTACTGGCACCAATACTTTATACTATGCATGTGGTTTTGCATTCTCTGGTAATATTGCAGAGAGTGTCCTTGTCAGAATGATGTCATGATTTGAAAGAGTAATTGGCTGTTTCTGTGTGAGAATCATGCTGAAACCCATTTGCTTTTCCTACAGAGTCCTCGAAGTCCACAAATGTCCCTTCGCTCTCGAACCGTCAGCAGAAATGAACAGCTGCAGGAGACGAGCAACAACGGTAGCTTCCAGAGAATTTTTGTGGCAGAACTTCAAAAAGTTGCTTTGTTGGGAGGCTGACTGGGAGGTTTGAAAGATTGGCTAGTTAATTTGACAGCCCAGTTTGAAAGACTAACCTTTGACAAGCAAAGATTTGTTTGAAGAGATTAACAGTTAGGAAATTCTGTGCTGGAGTTATTTTCCACCCTGGGAAGCACATGGAAATAGATGTAATGAAGATGGAGGGATGCATGTTCTCCATGGGAGGCCTAGTTGAACCCCATTTCTGAAGCAAGCAGTTGCTCTGTATCTGTGCAGAACACAATAGCATTGCATTAGTGCAAACTGCATACCACAGATTACTTTAGACAGCTTTGCTTTATTTTGTATTTCTAGGTTTGAATGGCACTGTGCAGTTGCTTACTGAAAGCAAGAAAGGTCCTGCTGTGCATAATTCATGGCAGTTTTTTTTGCTATTTAGTGAGCTGCTAAATCTGTTGTCTGCTTTCAGAGCTGGGTTGGAAGGGATTTTTTTTTTTCCTGATGGAATTAACTATGTAACTGGTTTTTTTTGTTGGTGTGTTTTTTTTTTTTTTTTTTTTTTTTTTTTTTTTTTTTTTCCAGAAAGCAACTTAAATAAGAATGGGGAGACCCAGGAACCACCCCAGAGTGCCAGGTATGTTCATAGAATCATTCTGGTTGGAAGGTGCCTCTGGAGATCTGTAGTCCAGTTCAAAGCAGGTTCAATGCTGAACATTGTTAAATGGCTTCAGTGTTTTGTGACTGTGAAACTTTTGCAGTAAGTTTCCTCTGCCTCTGTGAAAAGAGGATTTAATTTGTATCTTCTATCACATTAGAAATTTTTTATTTAATACCTACTTGTGTATACACAATGAAATATCTTTTAAGCTATAATAGTTTTATGACCTTTTTTTAAACCTGACTTTGAGACAGTGAGGAGGATTTGCCATGTGTGATGAACTACATTTTTCTCACAGGAGAAAGCCAAGTTACAAAAGAGCTGTGGATGAACGCTATGACAATCAGCAAGCAGAAGATGGAGGGCTTTCTCCTCCAAGAAAAAAAACCCCATCCCCTACCTTTCCAGCCAGCAAAGTAAGATCCTTGTAACCCTGATGTACTTCACCAAGACCTTTTTCATACTCACGCTCCTGAGGATCGTTTTTGGCTTTGCTCTCATAGGTTGTACGTCCTTTCAAAACGTTTTTGCACACTGTGCAGAAGAACCAGCTCCTTATGACACCAAGCTCTGTGGGGAGAAATGGAGTAATAAAATCTTTTATCAGGTACAACACTCCTCTCCAATCTAATCCCAAGGTAAGATGAGACTGTTTTAAGTTAGTACATGATGGTCTGATGAGTGTCTAAGTTAAAGCATATACATGAAAGAAACTTTTCAACCCATATTAAACTAAGAAGTAACTTTAAACAGTCTGTTTAAACTTACGTAAACTAAATAAAATTGTGATTAATCAGCTTCCTAAAGAGTTCTAATTTGGACTCTAAGGTTTATTACTGTAGCATTTCCCTGTGGTATTAGCAAGTAACAGTTGGGAATGAAAACTGGGAAATGAAAATCACAGGAATTTTGAATACTGCAGTTGAGGTGTATATATAAACTGAATTCTGCACATCCACAGTCTCTTTTCTAGGACTTCTTTCTAATGAGTGAGATCTGAGCAAATGCCTCTTAAATCCAAGCTTCTGGTGTTCTGAGTTTTTTCAGACCTTTGAAGCGGGAAGAAACACGAGACTGTCCTGAATAGGAGACTGCTGGGTCAGTGAGACAAGTATGCCAGTATCCAAATCTAATAGGCATCAATATCCGTGTAATATAATTGTTGCAATCAGCAAAGACAAACAACGCACCTTTGCTGTTTGCAGGCAGATGCCTCTACCTATGCAATACCACAGCGAAGTTTACAGCATCACAGGGGAAGCACCCGTACCCTAAACAGACTACTAGTTCTTTGGGTGGATGGCATTTGAGAAGATCTGGTTCTAGATTTCCAAAGGGAGTTGGATTTCCCTGTCTTCTGCTTACACAGGTCATAAATCATGATCATTTAATTACATGGGCTGGACTTGCAGTAGGAATACTACCGCATCACTGATGGGCAGCCCTCTCTCTTACCTGATCTGCATTTAGATTTGGTGTTTAACTCGGTAGAGAAGTCAGTGTTCAAGGAAAAGCAGGTTTCAATCAGTGTGCTGTAGTTCCTATTCCAGAACAGCTCTCTGACAGCGTCAGGCAAGTACAAGGGTGCAGCTTCATGGATGCACCTAGGGACACACTAGAAGCTGGCATGCTGAGCATAGATTGCTCGTACTTCTAATACCCAACAACTTGCCTGAAAAATAAGGTAGTTCTAGGGCTTGTTTTCACTTGCGGGAGAGTTGGGGAGAGAGGAGGGCATACTGCAGAAACTGGTTTTACTGCATGTTGCTTCTATCTGGCAACCTAGTATTGGAACTTCTTTGTATTGTTTAAAGCTGTCAGGTTGCTGCTGTACTCCAGCAGATAAGAGAAGTTTAACATGAGGAAGTAGTGAAGGATTCGAGCTTCAATCTCACTGGTGTTCTTGTTGATGTTAGTGTCTGTATTGGCAAAGGAGCTAATATGATGAGAAAAAGGTCTACTGACTGGTGCATCCTTTGTTGCTGTCAGTTCATCGAATGTTACATTTTAGGTTTTATTTTAGTGTGGGCAACCTCCCCTCATGATTTTTATCATGTGGGGCCTAAATGTAACTAAATAGCACCGGAGCAATAAGATATAATTGTTAAGTTTCAAATTAACCAGTTTAGATACTAATAACACCCAATCATTTACAGCATGGAGCCCAGCATAAGGTAATCAATTGAATAGTTCACCGTGCTTATCAATGGATTTGTACTAAAACCAGGCAGGCCTGTCATAATTAGGCATCTGCAGTATCAAATCTGGCATTAGTTTATCTGTTTGCTCTGACTGTAGCGATGGCTGGATCTTGCTCTTCTAATTGACAGTACACTTTGGCTGAGATAGCTGGACTGTTTGGAAAAAATGGGACAAATGTCCTGCATTTCCGCCTGAATGACATACGGGGCTGACCGTGTGCTTGAAACAGGCTGTAAGCACTCTGTCTAAATGGTGGTGGTTTACCATGAGATGAAGCTTTGTGGGAAGCAAAGATGGCAGTGGGAGCTCTGAGTTAAGCAAGGTGTTTCCTAGAGCACCATCTGTCCCCTACACTCGCTGCAGGAAGTCAGTATCATTGCCAAGCATTAGCACTGCTTTTTTGGTTCTTTTTACCAACATAAATCACAGTGCTGTCTGTCTGCAGTCTCTGCAGAAGCTGCCTGGACTTCAGGAGCTGATGCTTCTGTTTCAACTGCCTAGTTTCTCTTGCTCTCTAAGATTAATACCACTGTCTTGTTTTCTATTGCATCTGTTCCTAAACATCCATGACCACATCACAGGCTACCTGAGCTCTGTTTCAGGCTTGTTACCATCCTTTGGTTCTGGCTGCAGTTCCTTGGTTTTACCTCCGGGCCCTTAACCTGAGCAAATTGAGGTAGAAGGAAGCCCTGGCAGGTAGGTATAATCACATTTCAATCCACCTAGGAAAAGGAGAGACAGAAGCTAGAGACTCTGAGAAAAAAGCAAGAAGCTGAGCAGCTGAGAAAACAAAAACTGGAGGAAGAAAAGAAACGGCGACTAGAAGAGGCAAGGCTGTGAGTATATGCTTTCTCCCTTGTCTGGACTGCTCTTTCTGCACCTGTAGGTCCCTATATCTAGGTCTTTTATCTTGCAGTGTTCTTACGTGCAGCAAAAATTCTTGTTGGCCTGCTCTCACACTGCAAAGACAGTATCTGTTCTCATAGTATCTATCTAGAATGCTAATAAAAGCTAAGTATCCTAGCTGACTGCTTCTTCAGCTTTTTGTCTTAAGTTCTCTGTCTCAGGTGGAGCTTAAAATATTGCTAATGTTTAAATGAATGTTGTATTTCATTCACTGAATTTCATGCTGCCCAAGAGCTGTGTCTGTTGGCCTTGTATTTGAGTTGTAAAGAACTCATCTAGCTGCACTACAATGATGAAGTTGGGCTGTGTCCTATAGGAAGCGTGAGGAGCGCCTGCGCAAAGTGTTGCAAGCTCGGGAACGGGCAGAGCAAATAGAGGAAGAGAGGAAAAGGCGCATTGAGCAGAAGATAGCTCTGTTTGATGAGAAGACTGAGAAGGTAAGGCCCAATATACCTATAGAGTTTATTTGGGAGAATAAGGTCTGTTGAGGTAGATGATGCCACGTGACCGTACCTTCCAGAAAGAGAGGAACTGAGGCTGCTGAAATCTGGAGAATGAACTGGAGAATGGTTGAATAAAGATCTTTCCAGAAACTTGGTGATTGAGTGACTGCCTTTCTCTTGGTTACAGCAAATGGCAGATGTAAACCCTTATTTTCCAGAATTATGAATCTAAATGGGCTTTATCAAGGCTCTGTTAGTCAAATGGGAGAAGACCTTCAAGTAGATAAAGCCAGCCTAATGGCCCTGAGGCTTTATCTACTTGAAGTTGTTCTCCCATCTGACTAAGAGATGAAAAGGTGAAAATAAACATACTTCCTCCAGACCGTTTCCTGTATCTGAGATTTTCAGACAATTTGCACATGGGACCATAGCAGTCATTTCTCTGCTTTAATGATCTCCATCTGCTTTTCTTATTTCATGGCTCTGAGAACATATTCTGATTCTTTTTGTGGTATTAGGTGTATAAATACCAGAATAGGATCAGCTCTTCCTATGGAGCTGTAAAAGAAGGTAATTTCCCTAAATACTACCTTTTTAAAATAAAGCACAGATCCCATTGGCTCCTGGTGGCAAAAAAGGAAGCTTTTGCTTTGTGAGAGGGTGGGAGCTCTGCATCTTTGAGACTTGCTGCTATGATATTTCACATGCACAGAGAACTGTCCCATCTGAGATTTAGCTACATGTG
Organism: Aviceda cuculoides; assembly: GCA_035590195.1. Taxonomy (NCBI): domain Eukaryota; kingdom Metazoa; phylum Chordata; class Aves; order Accipitriformes; family Accipitridae; genus Aviceda; species Aviceda cuculoides. Next base: position 29,861,239 of record JAVJGG010000021.1, on the reverse strand, counting down.
TGTCTTAGGTGCGGGAAGAAAGGTTGGCAGAAGAGAAGATGAAAAAGAAAGCAGCTGCCAAGAAAATGGAAGAAGCAGAGGCCCGGCGCAGGCATGATGAAGAGGCCAGAAAACAAAAGGCACTGCAGCAGGTCCGTGCTGGAGCCCATCCTGTCATCCTGCATGCAATTAGAATGGCTACAATCTGCTACAGTCTTTGTAAGCGAGGAATCCAGTGGGAGTACTAACACGAAACAACTGGGTGAAATTAGTGCAGCAGAGAGTCTTTGTCCTTAAAGCTCTCTGCAGTGTTGTGCTTCCTGCTTCCTCTTGCAATATGCTGTAAGCTGTTAGTGGTGGTTGTGACCCACATTTCTTCTGCAGTTCTGGACAGATTCTTACTAAAGACCTTAATTTGTGGATTGGCAAGTATTAAAATCTCTCAGTTAAACCTATCTCTCAGAGATCCAAAGCATGGTGGCCATTAGGCCCTTTGGGGTACGTTGTGGACAGGGGAAGGCCAGCATTGAAATAGCTGGAGAGATGATGCACCTACCTTGAAAGCAGTGGGGCTTAAGCCCTGAGTTGCTTCCCTGCTGTGTAGTGATAGGTGCTGGAGACTTGAGTCAAATAAGGCGTTACTGCTCCTTTATTCTGGAGCTTGTTCCTCTACAATGTAAGGTGTGTAATTGCCTTGTTGGGCTTATCAGGAAGAGGAGGAACGTCGGCAAAAAGAGCTAATGCAGAAGAGGAAGGAAGAGGAGCAGGAACGTGCCAGGAAGATTGCTGAGCAGAGACAGGCAGAACAGGAGAGAGAGAAACAACTGGCTGCAGAGAGAGAGATGGAGAAGAAGAAGGAACAGGAGAGGATCCAGGCAGAAAAGTAAGACAATATCCATTTATGTACTAAATTCTGTGCTGGGACTTTGAAAAGAAGCAGTAACTGAGGGCACTATTGAAACACCCAAGCAGTGAAGAGCTTCTTTGTGCTGTCAGTGCAACTCTGGACCATTATGTGTACTGAGATGCCAAGAAGAAATTCTGGGCTCGATAACATAGGAAGTATGGTGGGATGTGCCCTGAAAAGCTGTAAGAAAAAGAGGGGTTTGCAGTAGGCACTGGATGGGAGGGTACCCCTGGATAGTTTTGAGAGTTATGGTATGTTGCTTTGGTTCTCAGGCTACGTGAACAGCAGGAGAAAGCTGCTTGCCTGCAGAAGGAAGCGTTGTCTGCTAAAGAACAGCTCCACAAGGAGATGGAAAAGAAAGAAGTAAGTACTCTCTACTTGTAGATGGGTAGAGCCACATGGATCTGTCTACAGTAGCCGTTACTGGTAGGAGCAGCTGAGCTGTGAAGCCATCAAGAACACTGATGAGTGAGTTGTTGCACTTCTGAACTTGAGCCAGACAAAGGTGCTTTTACCCAGAGTCTGTTCTCTGTCCGTTTCAGAAGGTATGCTTGCTCTCTTTAGATGGCAGCAGTGCAAGAAGAAAGAACAGATAACACATATGTTGAATTGAAGTGAGGTTTTCAGCTTTTCCCCCCTTTCTGTATCCACACCTCTCTTGATATCAATAATTTATCCCAGACTTTTCAGAAGCAACATCTTAATTTTACATTTGTGTCACCTTCAGCAGAACCACAAGTACAGACTGTAGGCTTTGTCAGGTTATTTTCTGCAACAGTCATGCAGCATAGATAAACTAAGCAGGTGGTTTTGCTTGTAGTGTTGAAGAGGGAACTTTTGATGCCGTGGCAGTTCATGCTATTTGAATAAAGCAATTGCAGCTGGGTAGGCTCAGGTTTTTGCTTAACTTGCAGCATGCATTTTCACCAGAGCAGAGATAATGCCCACAGGTATTGTTGGGTAGCTTTTGGAATGTCTCTTCTGAAGTATTTGCACATAGTAATTGCTGGGAATTCGTAGCAAACCTTTTGCTATTGGGACTGTTGCTTTTTGCTTTATATAAGATCTGGGAGAACTTGCACTGTCAAGATGGTTTGTGAGAAAGAACGGAAGGTTGGAATAGTTGGTGGGAAATTTTCCAATTTGCCCGAAATCATTGTCACTCCACTTATCAGAGCTGTGGTATTAGCACACTGACAGCAGTTGTCCAGCTGCTTTCAGGGAGCTGAATTTCTTGGTGGGGGTCCCTGCGTGCCCAGCAAGCCCCTTGCTCTCAGTTAGCTTTGTGAAGTTGACAGGCAGCTGGTGGTAGACCTCAGTACAACTTGTCCTGCTGTTAAGACTGGGCAGGATTCATTTCACTTGATTTTAGATGTCTACTGTTTTGAGTTAGCAGCCTCTTGGTTTCCTTTAGATTCAGTAGGAAAAACTAAGCATTCATAGGATGAGATTCTTTTGACCTGTTTGGGATGATTACTGTACGGTAGGATGGCTTGGTCTGTAAAAATACTGTTTATTAGTCTAAAAAGAGGCTAAGATCAGTAGCATAGACTTTTCCATCTGCAGATGGTCAGCTCGATTCTGATGTTTATATCCTGAAGATAAAGTCAGTAGCAAGTTTTTCAAAGCATGAGGTCGTTGCATTATCAGAGGATGAGAACGAACGCTCTTAAATGGGAAGGTCAGTTTGTGCCACTTTGTGCGGAAAGCTAACCGTTGCATTGCATTTGTTCAAAGTGCTCCTTAGCATCACAAGCAGCAAAGACTTGCAATTAGGTGCTTAGATTTTTTTTTTTTTCATATAAAAAAAGTGGATCCCTGGGCTAACAGCATAGCTTAGTTCTTAAGATTAATTCATTTGTGGCGTTGGCTTGCCAGCAGGATGAGCAGAAGCTAGCAGAGATGAAGAGTCAGGAGCAAGAACAGAAGAAACTACCAGAGGAACAAAAGGCTAAAGATATAGCCCAAACACAGCACCTAGAAAACAAAGAGGTAATTCTGCTCTCTCTGGTGAAATTTCTTTAAGGGATGACATCAGAGAACTTTGATTCCAGCATTGACGTGCTGTTACAATGGGCAGTTTTACCCTCTGCTTTTTATATTCCCTTTCAGTAATGAAGGGATTCTGTAAATGTTTTTCCTAGTTATCTGAGGTTGACTCCTGGTGGCTTCGAGTAGTTAAATGACTTTTGGAGAGTCAAAAGGAGGGAAGAGAAGCAGCAAGTATTTGCCAGGGTTTTCTTGTTGTCAGGATAAGGCAGTAGCTGTTACAGTTACCTTGCCTTTCTAAGCTCCTCTTTAAATACTGGGTGAACCTCACAGGCAGAAGAGGCGCTGCAATAGCGTTATTTAAGTTCAAAGCTGGAATCAGCCACAGGATGGCAGCAGAGTCTGTGCAAGAGTATTGCATTTGGGCCTCAATGCTGATGGAACTTGAGAAAAACCTGTAGGTGAATGTACAGGTCTTGAACGTTGAAAACAAATATATGGATCTTTATCTCCTTGCAAAGCTATATATTTTAATCTTTAAGTGCAAAACTAGTGAAATATGAGTTAATGTTAATGGACATGAAGGCAGTGTCTTATGAGGAAGAAAAGCTTTCCAACTCTCTAGATATATTTCATGGTTGCTGAAATTTGCAGTTTTAGATTTTTCTTCATCTCTTGCATCTCTCTGTTATGCTGTTCCCATAAAAATTCTAATACACTTTGTCCTGAGCTGTGCATATTCTCTACGTGGTAATAATCAGTTTAATATTATTAAACAAGCCCAGAAGTTTGGTTGCAGAGTATTTAAAGCACATTACTCAGCTCCAGCTTTGAGAACATAACTCCATTCAAGCCTTCCTTGAATCAAATGAAACTGCTGTATGTATATTATATGCATCTGTTGCTGGCTTGTTCAAGTCATACATATCCAGTTAAGCAGCCTAATTAAACAGGAGAAGGCAATGCAAAGTCATAATTGGGTCAAAACTTTGGAACTTGGGTCAAGTTCTTCGACCAAAACTTTAGAACTGCTGAACTTCAAGTTTTGCAATTATACGATAAAACAAGGGTGGAATATTGAGGTATGCTAGTTGACAAGCATCTCACTGCAGCTTGGAAGCGTAGCAGTGCTATTGCATCTAATGCCTGTGGAATACATTTGTCTTCTAGAATTCACCTGCCTGCAATTCATACCAGATGACTCCACAGGCCCAGAAAGATCCAAAGGCCCCCACGCTAAATCCAAACAACTATGGAATGGATCTGAATAGCGATGACTCTACTGATGATGAAAGCCAGCCTCGCAAGCCCATCCCTGCCTGGGCCACTGGTATGTGTTAGCAGGTTGATATCTGCCCTGAGATCCCCTGGCAAACCCTACTGCAGCTTTGGTCCAATGGATAGTAAGACTTGGTGTAAGATTTTTGCCCAGTTCCTCCTACTTGCACACTGTAGTTAAAAGTACTAATCTCTAGCAGCGTGGCTGGAGTGCTGAGTCAAGGGCTCCTCTACCACGTGGGGATCTTCTTGCGACAATGTTGGGGAACAAATACTCTGTTAAACTGCCTTAACAGAGCTTCTAGTGTCATTTTGCCAATGTGAAAGGAATAATAATGAATTAGTGCTGTGGCCTTGAGCCTGCTTGACATTGATTTGGCTTTAAAAAGCAAAGTAATGCCAGATGTTATGGACCAGGTTTCAGACTGGCTGTTCTAGTTCCGAAATACTCGTTTCCATGATTTCATATTCCACTTACCCCAGGGGAGCTAAGACGTTGTGGGGAAATTAATGGTATCTGCAGGAAGAAAAGCTGAGAAACCTTGCCTCTTGCAAACTTATTCTAGTTCCTGGACAGAATTCAGCACATGCAATATTTGCCCTCCAAATGAACTATGGTGAATCTTTAGGCTTAAACAGGGTGCTTTAAAACATCAAATACTGTAGGATTTCTCTCATTTGTGATCTCTGATTAGAGATGAGGAGAGCAGGGACACATTGCATACAAGCAGCCTGCACAGCAATTTCAATTAAAAAAATTAATGAAAATTTAATCTTTTGTTTCTCTAGGGAATCAGCTTAGCCAAGCTGTAATCCGCCAGTACTACAACCCTCCCAATGTTGATGCACTCTTTGGGGTGATTGCAAGCCCCAAGCTGGAGGACATCTTTTACAAAAGCAAACCACGCTACTTCAAGCGCACAAGCTCTGCTGTGTGGAGTTCCCCGCCATTTCCAGGTGCCAAATCGGTTCTAGGTCTGCCATACAGCCTGAAAAAGTACTGAGGTGGGCAGTGGCTGTTTCTTGTGGACCAGTGGGTATGCATTTCTGTCTCTCTAGGCGAGAAAAGAGTTACTGTTCAGTATCTGTAAATCTTTAGGTATTAGCATTGAATAAATGTCAGCTCTTACTAGGCCTCTTGCATTTTCAGTTTTCGGGGCTTATTTTCTCACTGTTAGGCAAAACAGCAAGCTTTTTGGGAGATACTGCCTCGGAAAGATGCATCTCCTTTTTACCCTTAGCTTTACGCTGGCAAAGATTTAGACCTTTAGGTCATGAGAGTGCATCACTAAAGCTGTGTGATCCTCCCCTGTGCAGCCAAGCAGGCCCGGTAGTAGCTGCCAGCAGTAGACAAAAGCTGTACGTCTGTACTCTCCCTGCCCACCTCATGGCTGAAGCCAGAGTACTTGTACAGCTAAGGACCACTGCGCCCATCTTGGGTAAAATCCAGATATGCACTACTGATGTTCTGCAGAAGCAAGGTATTAGCAGCTGTGGTCTTCATCATCTCCTGCAAATTGCAGAATGATTTCATTGATTCATTTTTCAGCAATACACCTTTATGCCAACACCAAGTGCAATTATGTGCATAAGCTAGATTGATGCCAATGTTACTACAGCTCGGGCTGAAATACCCAGAGGATTTTATTGCCCTTCCTTCAGCTGTTGGAGAGAGATGTGACCCTCAGTGTAACCATGTCTCCAGGAATACCCAGAGTAGTGTAAGCAGGCTTTGTTGTTCTAGGCTTTGTTAAGAGAAATTGTACAAAGGTTCTGGTAGAATTTTGTTTCTCTAATTTAAATTCCATGTCTGTGGCATAGATTGGATTAGAAGAATGAGCTTAACCTATCTTTCTCTTTTCTTCCCTTGGCTGTTTCATTTGTTTGGCATCGGTTTTATTTCTAGGCCTGTTTTGCACTTCATGTTCAATCAGTGTCAAATGGACTGTTATCAAGACAACTTCCTCCTAACAGCGAAATATCAGCTCAGAATTTTGGTTCCAAGAGCACTTGGTGTTTTAGTTATTCTTTCTACACCTAACTTGCAAATGGCACAGGCACTTGTGTTTTCTCTGCAACAAGCTCCTGCACAGAGAGAGTAGAGGCCTCAGTAGAACAGTGCTTACTGGAAGATTTTAAGAGAAACAGTTACATTAGTTCCTGTAGGTTGTTGTGGAAGTTTGTCTTCTGCAAATTAGGCAACCTATATGGTTCTTACCTCAGAGTCATCTTTTTCTTGTGGCTCAACTTGTTTTAAGGATGGGTGGGCGTTCATGGCTGCAATTTCAGTAAGCAGAAGACTGAAGAACAGTGTTTCTCCTTACATACAACTCGGTCCTTTAAACAAAACACTGTATGGAGATTATACAATGTGTAAGGAGACTTCTACCTGGTGCATATAATTAATGAACTGTTTGCAAGCAAATGTCTTTAAAATGATGTGGGGTTTTATATTTAAATACATCAACTGCTAGATGCTACGCTATTGATCAGTGTTTATATCTGTGAGATTATTGTACTTTGATAGAAGCGCTGTAGATTGAATTTTGTATCTTAAAATGAACATAACCTTTTTGTAAGAAAGCTTGCTGAAATGGTGAAAACTTTAAAGTTGAATGCTGTTTGAATGTCTGACAGTTTGACAAAAGTGAGTTAAATCATCTCCTCTGGGCTTCTCTTCTGGACTTATCATAGCTTTTTATTAGAAAAATCTACAGTATTTTGGAATCTGTCTTTTTGAGTTGCTTTTTGCACTCTTTCCTTAAGATAGGAATGTTCTGTCTAGGAAGAACTTCATAACTTCTGCTACAGCGGAAAATATTTCTGCTTTGGTAACCCTCTGGAATTTGCTGACTAGTTTTACTTTCTTCTTTTGTTTCTGAGGGACAGTTTGGCATGATGATATATTCCCAGAAATCTTTGCTAAGGTATACATGACTTGAATTCGTCTCGAACTAACCTACATCCCTGTAATTCACTACTTATATAACTTCAGAAAATTTTCAGAATTGCTACCACCAGCTGGAGCCATAACTTCACTCACAGTATACAACTGGAGCACTGGTATTTAAAAAACACGCAAACAAAAAACCACAAGTAGAAATCCCAGGAAATTACAACCTCAAGATTTTAAGAAAGATATTTGCACTCTTGATTTCAGGTATTTATTTTAATTTTTATTCCTGCCCAGGCAGCCTTTCCTAAGCTCTAAGTGCATGTGCTTTCTGGTACAGCCGGACTAGGTTTGTGCCTGACCCTGAGCTGGGTCTCCCTGGAGATACTGCTCTAGATGACTGTCCTGCCTGTGGGCTGGATTTCAGTAAGTATTGCACAGGCAGATTTTAGAAGCTGCTCCTGAATGAAGACAGTCTTAACCATAAAACCCCAGTTATTTCATTGTTCTCCAAGACAGATTCCTGGCTGCATGCTGAGATTATTCCGCCCCTGCCCCTAGATCAGTTCCTGTATTCTGTTGCCTGTTCTGACTTATAGAAAAGTTTGATAAAAGCATAGGTGACAGAATGGCAAGATCTACCTAACCTGTCACTGCAGCTAGTGCCCAGCAGGTACCTAGAAAAATATAACAGGGCAAGCATAAAGCAGTATTTCCCAAGTGAGTGACCTTGGCCATCAGTTAGTTGAGGTCTCAAACCTAAAACTGCTCCAAGAAAGAACAAGTAAAAGCAAAGATGTTTCTTGATGAGAATATTAAAGAGCATGTTGTGCCTGGCTTTGGCTTGATGAACAAAACACTCTCCTGTACCTGAGGCTTTCCAGACACCACATGTGCAGATGACCTCCAGGTACCCGTGGGCAGGGAACTAGCAGTAATATGGCTGTGGTGCCTTTTCCAGCATGCTGGTTATCAGAGCACAGACTGGGAAGACAGCAGAGCTCTGCAGGTCTGTACAAATCCAGGGCCTCCAAGGACATACCGAGTGGGTGCCAATAAATCAGTCTGGCTGTTACAACCTGACTGGCTTCCTAGTCCACCTGGCTTTAGGACACTCATCTACAGATTTGGGAAGCAACAGCCCTGACTGAACAGCCTTCTCTGAAGAGCTGTTGACAAAAAGCACTCTCTGGTTAGCCCCGGGGGCCTACAGGGCAGGGAGGTCACATCTGCAGAGAATACTGCAGAAAGTGTAGTACAGGTGACTGGTACCCCCCTTCACAGAACTGGGGGACAGGCTCAGGTTTTTATGACAATCTGTCCTCACCATAGACCTCCTAGGGTCTAAGGAATGTAAGTGCCCTTGGGATACTAGAATCTTTTCCAGTACCTACCAGTTTATTGCAAGTTACTGAGAAGCGTGTCGTCCCCCCCACCAAAAAAAAAAGGAGTGGTGGTAGGCTGGTTAATATTGTCTTTTAATGACGATGAGTGTTAGATACCTTGTGAAAAAGGAATACTGGGAATTCAAACAGCCAAACAAAAGGTGGAGAGGGCAGATTCTTGGCCAAGAGAAAAGCTATTTCCAGTCTTCAAGGACTACTTAAGCTTCGTAACAATGGTAAATCTATAACTGTGACTTTTGCCATCAGATATTATTTGCAATGATCAGACAGATTCTGGCCTCAAGGCAGCCTCAAAGCAAACACTTGTAGTATTACTTCTGAGCCATTTAAATCTTATTTTATACCACTGATCTAAACAAAATTACCTAAGATTTTTGCTTGTCAGATGCTTCAGACTCATCCTTGAAGGTAAGCAGAGTGGGATGATGTCTTGCAAACTTCAGCAGGTATTTGCAAAAGCAGCTAGCCCCTCTGAACTAAGCTGTCGTGGTTCAGCTTTGTTTCAGGGACTTTTCTTACCAGGTCTTCTCACTAGTACCTGATCAGGACTAGCGACATGAACCAGGGCCTCTCAACACATCCCTCAGGATCACTGACATCTCAAAGCATTTCCTTCAGGTTTGTTTTCAGGTGGGATCCCAATCATCTCTGGGTTCAGGAGTGCTGAAAATCTGGCAAGAAAAGCTAGTTTCAAGTAAATAGAACTATTGAAAATCACGTTTAAGCACGCATGAGGGCTTGGCATCCCAGACAAAGCCTTGCTGATGTTTGGTGCCCGTTGCCTCTGCCCATTTACACTTACAACTTACTCTGGCATTCCCTTTCCTATATTAAACATCTGAGTATCCTTTATACTTTGAATTAAATCTAGCATATGTGGCTGCTCTGCAGCTGGAGCACAGCAACTGTGTTCTTTGTGGCTAATGCCTTTCTTGGAGGATATAGCTGTGTCCAAGACGAACAACCCTGTCCAAGGTATCCTGCTGCTTGCTCAGCACTGAACCATGAGCTGGCAGCCAAAAACCATGGAAAGATTGCAGTTGTGATTGGAAACAGGCTGAGAGGAGGAAGTTTTGAAGAAAATGGAGCCATGCTGGAAGCTGTTCGGATGTAAAACTGAGCTGAAGCACGCAGACCTTGGGAAGAGAGAGCATTGCCGCAGGCCTGGTTCAGGGGCTGCATGCCTCAAGGGGGTTGGCAGAGATTTGGGGAAAGGGGTCTCCGCAAAGACCCGAATGCGGGTCTGTCATCTCCCCGCCATTGAAATGACAGTGGGAAGAAACTGCATGCCCTGGTGAAATCAGCTTCTCTGATTTCTACTTGAAACTTTCCGTTTCCAGGTGCCAAGAGTACTTTCTCTACCTCACCTGCTACTGCCTTTGAGTCCAGGTGGCTGCCTGTCCTCCAAGGCACTTGTTTGCACTGCACAAAACACTGACTCCTGGAACAACAAACAAATGAACAATCCCCCTGTGGCAGGTCAAGCCAAATTCTGCTGCTTCTTGCCTTGAGAACACTGTGTTTATTAAGCCTTTTTCTGTGCACCTTTAGCCTAAAATGCTCACTAATAAGGTGGTTGTAGGTCTTTGCTTGCGTCCTGTAGGAAGGTTAAGCTGTGTATTCTCATGAAGGGATGTGGCTTCAGTCACCTTCTAGATGCAGCCTCAAACCCACGACTAATCTCTCTAGCTACAGCCCCGCCTTGTGCCCGGGACTGGTGTTTTGCAGCCTATGAGCTGTGGGTGGTGAGTAGCTTGCAGGATACCAGAAAACAGCATGCAAAATGGTTGCAAAAGAGTAAAAGTTGCATACACCTGGAAACAAAATAAGAAATAAAAGGAAAACAAAATTAAGTTTAGCCTAATGTTTGTTTGGTACAAAGTGAGAACCACATAGGCAACACTGCCAGAAATACTCCTTGGGGCTTGGGGAGAAGGTGGGGTATGTGCATGTATGCTTTCCCTTCCCAGATAGCTTAGGTAGTTCTGGAACCACAGAAAATGTGGAAATAAGCGCATGAGGCTTGGCTCTGCTCTGACTGGCCTCACCATCATGGAAATGAACTGCTAACCTGGCTAAGTTTGGAGCTGTGCCCCTCTCCTGACCTCTTCAATGCTGTCACTGAAGCAAAGCAGCTTTATTTACAGGGTCCCTTCCACAAAGTAGAAGCAGGAAGGATTCCTAGAAATGAAAATAAATGCCCTAGAGAGGTGCTGACAGAGGGTCTCACTGCGTTTTCTCCCAACCCATGCTGCTGTCTCAGCCCTGAGGTGTGAGAGCACTGCAGAAATCAGGACTTGGCCCAACCACCTGACACAAACTCTCCCACCAGTCTTTGCCCTAGCACCCTAAAGACAAGAAAGGAAAACCCACAAAGAGTAGCTGCAGAAGTCACTGTGCACAAGCAAATTCACTTTTGTACTAGTCTGTTCTAAGGTGAACTAATAGTTAAATCTTTCCAGTGTTTGGATTATAAATGAGAATTAAGCCGTCAAGATTTTTATCTGCTGCTTTCTGGATTATCTAACCTGCACCAGCCAAGAGACACAACCCAACAAAGTATCATTCACCACCTACTTTCATGAACCGCAGTGTTTTCAACAGCAAATATGTCAAAACTTACCTGTGTCTTAACACTAGGAACATGTGAAAATAACTCTCAGTTGCATCCAGCCATAATCCTTTCATGCTGCCCCCTCTTTCTACCAGACACAGGAGAGCCATTACTAAACTCTCCAAGTCGTCCCTGACTCAGAAATGAGATCTGGCTTCTCTGTGGACAGGCTCCTGCATGCGCAGCGTCGGCACCACCTGCAAAGGGCTGAGGTGGAGTTGGAATGGCCGGCACAATGGCTTTGCGAGTAGGGAAGGGAAACGGATAGATGGTGGAGAAGCTGGCAGATGGATGCGAAGGCATCACGTGTATCCCGAGAGATCCATACTGACATCCTTACTAAATCTTAAGACTTATTCATGGTGGCAAGACTAAAACCAAGGCTACAGGAATGCCAAAGCAGCACAAGGTGCTGCTCGTGATTTATAGCCCCGCCAAGCCTTTCTCTTAGCTGTCATCATCCCCTTCTCCCTGGCGCAGGGAGCAGCAGAGCCCGCGCGTCCCAGTCAGGGTCCCCCCTGGGGAATGTGGCGTTGGCCTGGGGCGGCACTGGACAGACTTCAGCAGTGGCCAAGAAGCGAGTAGGTGGTATGGCTGCGATGTCACTCAGGCAAGAAAACCCTACTGTCTTTAAAAGGGCTTTGCCGGGTCAGAGGAAAGGCTGTGTGATGAAACAGATGCTAAATCCTATCGTTTTCACATCCTCCCCTTCTCACGGTCCCCGATTTGTCACCTCCTCTGTGCACGCAGGGAGAGAGACCAGCTTTCCCTGAGCTGGCACGCTACGGGACACACTCCAAAGTACACAGGGGTCTTTCCAGTAAAGTTTGGACCCACACTTTATCTTTTGATTGTTCAGGGATTAGCCTGAAAATATTATTATTAATTAAAATGGATTCTAGTGACCTGATTGCTGACAATATTGCCAGCAGTAGGAAAACAAGAAAAACACGCTTTTAGACAAATCCCCAAATGACATTAAGTAGCTTACAATGAAAATCCAGATTAGCAGTCCTTGCCAAGGGATACATATTTCCAAACACTATTTCCTGCCTCCGGGGCCATCACGGGTCTTTTCAGGGACTCTAGAAGCTTATTTTCATCCAAATACATCTTTTAGGGGGAGTTTTCTTCTTTTTGGGGGTAATGGGGAATAGGACAGCTGATTTTTTGCACTCTCCCCTTTTGAGAGCACTGAGCCCTTCAGAAACAGAAGCACTCAGCACTTACACACCTGGCACAGGAATAGTTCATGGAATCAGAGACTGATTGAAGTGGGAAGAGACCTCCGGAGGTTGGCTGGCCCAATCCTCCCTGCTCAAGCAGGGCCACCTAGGACCGTTTGCCCAGGACCACAGCCAGGCAGCTTCTGAATATCTCCAAGGAAGGAGACTCCAAAAGCTCTCTGGGCAACCTGTGCCAGTGCTCGGTCGCCCTCACAGTGAAAAAGAGTTTTCCGATGCTCAGAGGGAACCTCCTGTGTTTCAGTTTGTGCCCGTTGTCACTGGGCACCCCTGAAAAGAGCTTGGCTCCATCTTCGCACCCTCCCTTCAGGTAGTGAGGTACGTTGTGAAAGATCCCCCTGGAGCCTTCTCCAGGCTGAACAGTCCCAGCTGGCTGGATTAGATCTTTAGTGTTAGATCTTTGCTTCCTCGTGTTCTCTCAGTATTTCCTGAAAACCCACCCAAATTGTCTTTTCTTTCCTAACAAGACACAGGACCAGCCTGGGGTTTTGCTAGTGCTTCCACCATCTCTTTGCTCTCAATTCAACAAGTTCAGACGTGCTCAGCTTCTTGCTGCTTTGGGACCTTACAGATCAGCTTCCGAAAAGAGCAGACACCAGCCATAGAGATGTGAGCACATTCCTGACACGCTCCAGTCCGTTTGCCATGCATTAATGTGTCATGAAACAGATGCTGTCACACACAGTGAGAGATGTGGGGAATCTTTTATTGCATCCCGCCTGCAGTATCTGATTCACTCACAAGCAGCTCGGACCTGTGACTTGGCTCCAGTCATAGCAATGAAAGCAGTAAGCAAGCGCTTTATATACTTTCATCACTTCTCCCAAAGCTGCACAGCGAACTTCGAGCTTTATTTCAGACTAAACAATATCTGCCACAAAAAAAAAAAAAAGAAAGAAAAAAAAAGTGCTGGACTATGCAAAAAAAGCCATCTTTTTTTTGCCATGCTAACAATGTATTTTCATCTCCACGTTCACTAAGGTACTGTATTTTCAGGTACTCTGTTTCAAAATAATTTAGGTTTCTTATTACAATACGATAAAACAAATAATTGTCTTTGTTTGTTAATCTTATTAAAATGTAGGATTTGATAATTCATTTTGAGATCGTCCTTACCAGCTAACTCGTGTGATACAAGCAGTTGCTGAAACATATATACATTAACATCTATAGTTAGGAGGTGAACAAGTGCAATACCACTGCAGTTGTCATTCAATTATACTAAGTTATGCACGATAAAGAGAAAACAGAAATCATTCTCGAAGAAAAATGTGATGGATTTTTACAAAGCAAATGCAAAGCACTCTCTTTTGTTAGATCATTTGTAAGATGAGAGCGCCTTGCTGGTAACATCGGGAGTATCTCCAAGGAAGGAGACTCCAAAAGCTCTCTGGGCAGCCTGTGCCCAGCGAATTGCCTATGCTCAGAATAAGAACATATTCGAAGCAAGAAAACCACGTGGGCTGAGTGCAGTGCCATCATCCCACAGCACTGATGTGTCCCTGTTATGGCAAAGGGGTATTTAGTGTCACAGTTCCAGCATGAAGATAATAATAGGATGCATATACCATGAAAGGATGTACTCCCCTCCCATTCATCGCAGACCTTGTTAAGCTGCTTGTCACTAATTGATGCAAATCCGGAATTCACACTCTTTTAAAATAAAATTATATACATTATTTGTTTAAAACCAGAAGAACATGAAAAAACCCCCTCATTTTCAAGGGCACCCTTGTTCACTCCCAGTGGGATCAGCTCCAGGGATGCAAAAACCAGGACAAGCTCCTGCCAGGACAGCTGGTGGTGAAACCTCCCTGGAGCTTTTCAGACTGAATTCCTTAAACTTGCAGCTTAGAAATTGAACAGCCACAATAAAAAGCAGGGGCTTAGCCTGTGTCCTGGGAATGCTGCAATACTCTTCTGTCATTTTGCTTGCAAGTGGCCAGATCTCCGAAGTGAAATGAGATCAAGAGCTTGGCTGGGGGGGGTCGTTGCAGCGCAGTGTCCCTGCTCAGGCTGCCTCCAGCAGTGATGCCATGAGGGGAGCAAAGCCGGAGGTACAAGGGGACCGCAGATGCCTTCTGAGACCATGTTTATTATTTCAGCAGTCAAACACTCCTTTCTTTTAAAGCATGATGAATAAGCAAGAGCATTGAAGCCAAGTGGCTAAAAAGATCCCTTGGAGCTCCCAGCACAGTTCTTGCATCTCTCCTGTGGTCCTGCCGTACGCAGTCTGATGGTTGCTGCCAGGCTTTGCTTGCTAAACATCACAGCTTGCTCCTAGCTAAACAGAATCAATTTTTTAGGCAAATAGGAAAATGAAACTCCTTTCCCCTTCTCTGGAATTCTCTGCCAAGAATTTCTACTCATACAACAAATAAAAACATCTTGAGGACTGTGTGGCTTCCATTTGTGCTGCAGAGAAATGCTTTAGTGTATTATCCAGAACACACAGTACGCAGCCTGCCCCAAATGGCACTTTGCTCACTTGTTTCTGTGGACATCCTCAAAAACTGGTGAAGGAGCTTTTCTGTACTCTAAGAATTTCTGACTGCCATATAGACATGCTGGAGCACAAAATAGAGAAACCCCTGGTGTCCTAATTTAAACTGGAAAAATAACCCTAAGCAAATAGACCCAGCACTGAGGGGAAAAGTACAAAAGCAGTCTTTGCAAAACCCTTCTGAGCTAAACATCTAAGCAAGGACAGTGAAGAAGTCTCCAGCACCCAATGCTTCACACCTGAAGTCCAGGTAAGCAACAGCTGATTGTGTTTGTCCAAATCATAGGACCTGCCCTTAAATTTAGTACATCCTGCAGGTACTGCTTATTTGCTAGCTCCCGTGGCCACCACTTTTTCTTGCAGTCCACGGCGCTCTGATTCCAGCTCCAGAGACATCCACACTGTATCTATCTCTGCGTGTGCCTCAACTATCAGCCCAAGGGAGTTCAGGCACTCCTCTGGGCTTCTCCTTTGTGGCCAGGTCCTGACTAGGGAACAGCCTCCCGCCGGATCTCAGGAGAGGGAAAACCCACCTGGAGAATGACTCTCAAGACTTAGCAGCATTTCCTGTTACCTGAGAGCCAAAAAATGAAATCCTAGCCGCAGGAGGTGTTGATCGTGACACGCTCCCCCTCAATATGTTAGTCATGCAGAGCACTCTCTTTTGCAGAAAGCATCTCCTGACATTTCCAGGGGAGGCTCTCACGCTTCCCTCTTTCCTAAAGGAGTAGGAAGGGAGGATACCGCATGTCCACAGAAAGACACTTCCTTTCTCCTATCTCATTTTTTTCCAAGACATCCACTGCCATTACTGCTTCCCTTCTGCCAGGGTAATTTTAGAATTTAGTAGGTTAGCAGAACACAGCACCATATAGTCAGTAGTAGCTCGCATCTTACGGGGAACGTCCATGGATCTGATCTTCACTCCCCCAACCTCCTTACCCCATCCACCTTTGGGCTCTAGTGGGGCCCACACGTGCACCAGCAGCTCTTCCAGTCAGGTGTCGCACAGGGCTGAATGAAAATCCGTCGGGCTTTCCCCACGTGGGAGGAAACGGTAAGGAGGCTACCAACCCTTCCTGGCTGCCAGCTGGCAGAATCAGGTCTGTAGCTCAAGAATTAGCCATCTGTGCTGAATGTTGCTTCGGCTGGCCAACAGTCCATTAATTTTGCCCTTAAAAATGTGCTTCGCTTTTTTTAAGTTCAGGAGTGACACCGTGATATTATTCCAAAGATTATCAACGTATCTGATTCAGCTGCCAGTTCAGAGTTTATTGGAGGCAATTTCTCCATGCCTCAACAGTGCACACTTGGCTAAGAGCAGCTGAAAAGCTCTACAGAAGCAGCTATTAAAAATGTTCTTCCTTAATGTGTGGTTATTTCATTCACGCATCAGCCTACTCTTTTATATAGATATATCTTTTTTATATATCTCTCTATATCTTTTATATATATATATTTCTGGGTCACAGATTACGATGCTTATAAAGACATTAGTCCCTGCAGAACTGGAATTACAGAAGACAAGCAGGGAAAACAATAGAAGAATAATTATGCAAGAAAAGTGGCAGCAGTTCTGCGTGAAATCACATCAGAAGCCTGGAATAAATGAGCTTGAAAGTGCCTTGGATAAAATGGCTTGATGCAGTTTATTGGCCGCTGATTTGGAGTTCTGCATCTTACAGGGACAGAGCAATCTCACGCCTCGTGCTGAGCTTCAGAACCCACACATCCCACACATAATGTCAGCGCGAACTCTCACGAACAAAGCACCATGTTCACTGTTCCAGGTCCAACGACAGCAGCTGATGAAAGCAGAGGTCACCCACATTTTTCATCTGTCCACTTCATAAACAAGCATGACCTGGATCAAATTTTAGTGCAGCTGCGTGACCTGTTGGGCCCATTCCTTCCATCGCATTGCATAATTCCCCACATATATATCCCAGGTGTTTTGTGTTCGGTTGCAAAGGACGCTCCCTGGCCTTTGCAGCTTAACACGCAACATGCAGAAAATGCCGCACTCTGCTGTGAAGCTGACTTTTACTCTGCTCATCACCGTGGTGCTCTGCAGTTCCCTTGGTAAGTTTTGCCAATTAAAAAAATAGGATTTTAAATATATTTTTTTTAATAACCTTGAACTTACTGAACTTCTGCACAAAGTATTCAAACTATTCAGAGTACCATTAAAACACCTGGTGGAAACTACTCTAGGAAACAACTGCAAGGCATCCTGATGCCTCGTTTAAAATTTGCAGAGAAAGCTGTGTCCCCGCTGGCAGCAATAATGTCCCTTTGATTCCCACTGAAGACTTATGGTGATGACAGGGAAATTTAGGTACCTGGCCTCTGAGAAAATACTAATCACAGCAGCTCGTGTAAGGTCTCTGAGATTTTTTTTTCACTTGGATACATACAGTAGGGTTCATCTGACTAAATTTGGTCTCTGCAATGTGATGGCTGGTGTTCGAGTACTCACCCTGGCTCCGCTTTGAATTGATGGATTGGGCTAGAGTTGGTGACAATACACCTCATCGCAGCACAAGCACCTACACTAGATTAAATGATCTGTCCTGCTGCTTCCAGGGACTACAGCAGATGTGGTGACTCAACCTTAAGCAAAATGAACCCAATATTACTCTCTTATTTAATGATGGGTAACTACTACCATTACCTAACATTACCTCTAGGCTTGGCTCCTTGAGCCCACAAAGGTGCCTAATCTGAGGCAACATTGATGCCAAAGTGTCAGAAAACAGAAAATAAATATAGGGAAAGAAGTAAACTTGGAAGGTGAAAACAGAGGCAATGTAATTCAGCATGCTGAGGAGGTGGTGGTGAACTCGCAGCCTGGTTAATTCCTCTGAGGTTATTAACCAAGAATGCAGTTATGTGCAATTAGAGTAAGAGAAACAGAAGAGTGATAAGGAATATGTGGTACACTGGTAAGCTGGTCTAAATTATCTCATCAGTTGAAGAACCTAGTGATTTTATAAAAGCAGGTAAAGAATATGAATTTTAATCAATGTGACTCTCACTTTAAATCTTATAAATTAAGAATAGGGATGACAATAAAAGGAGAAAAGCCACCAGAATTTTACTAGAAGGGACAGAACTTAGCAGACATGATTATTATTATTTTTTTTAAAACAAAGCTCAGTGAATGAATAAAGACAGTTCATACAAAGAGAATATGGAAAGGAGATCAGATTGCATGAGTAGCCCTGGAAAACCTAGCAAGGTCTTGGAAGAACAGCATGTTATGTGTAAATTCAAAATCAGCCTTTGTAGGCAGTTGTGTAGGTAGCAACATCAGAAGGTGACAAGATTTGGACTTGAAGAAAAGAGATTAAGAGAGCAGAAACATTTTCAGTTTACTTTCATCTAAAATGCTGACAATTCCAGATACAGGAGAAAAAATGTAATTACTGAATATTACAGACAACCTGGGTGACGAATACGCAAACATATTCAGAGAAGGGAGCTGAATAATTTTTGATATCTGGTTAGAAAACAAGGAATAACATAAGGAAGCAAAGGTGCATGGAAAAGAGAAAAAAAAAAATCCCACCAAGCCTGAGAAGAGGCTGAGGACCAGGCAGGCAGAAGCTTCTCCCTGAACGGTGGGATTCCACCAAGGGACCTGTGCAACAGAGCAGCTCCTGCAGCGGCAACCCATTTCTCTGAAGGTTTCAAAAAAAGCCCCCCAGAGCTGAGAACACACTCAGCAAAAGCTTAGTGTGATTTGTACGTCACTATTGGGATGGAGGGGGTTAAAGGGCAGAAGTAGCCGAGTCTGAGCCAGTGAAAGGTTTGTTCCTCGCACTCCACTTTGTCTTTCATGCTCCAGGAGCTGCCTCTGCTCACGAGATTGTCCCCAGCTTTCTTCAGACACTTCTCGAAGGCTCTGCTGGACAGCTGTACACTGGACCAATTTCTCAGTATAAAGTCGATGATTTGACTAGAGCTGCTTTGACCGCACTAAAGGAATGTATTGATGAGCTTTCTCCTGAGCATATAAAGGCCCTTGTCAACCTGCTGGTAATTCACTCTTCTTATTATTATCGTAATGGAAAGTAACTGTGCAGCCTTGTACCAGATTTTGGACCTAGAGCACCCAAATACATTAACTTAAGCATCCCCTGGCCTCAGTTTTGGTTGCAGACCAGCGCAAAGCTTCCAAGTGCTTTGAGAGACTGACAAACAAAAGATGGTCTCTACAACAAATACCATAATTTTTCTTATGGGCTAGAATTTATGGAGATGCTAACTCCCCCTGTGGAAAAAGCACCTGCTTCATGCAGGTGTGTTTTTAGGAACAGAGCCAAGACGAAAGAAAACTTCTGGGTAATACCAAGACAGACTCTGGCATACGTGACACACTTGCTCTTCGTTAGTGTTCACACACGAGCTCACGACACGTACTGACCCGCTGAGCACCTGCAGGTGAGAGACTGAGCCTTTGTCCCCACGCAAGTTCTGCCAGAGGTTACAACTTCAGTATGTAGTTCAAGTAGTGTAGGTAAGTCTGGCTTTTCTCTGCAGTTGTATATTTTGGCACGCCACGTTCACTGCTCTGACTTTCTGTTTCAGAAACTTGTTCGGACAGAGGCTTAAATTGGCAAAATATTTGACCCAGCTGCTGATAACACTTCCTGACGACTTCCAGTTTCTCATATCCAAAGCCTCTGGGAAAACAACAAATATAAAAGATGGAGAAAACCACGATGCTGGCAGCTGTTTTTCTAAACTCTGTGTGCCGAGTATTACACCCTGTCACCTTCCAGTCTATTTTAGATCTTATTTCTTTAGAGATAACGTCTAAGTTCTAAATAAAATTCAGATGGTGTTTTAAAATTATTGCTGTCATCTGTTTTTATAAATAAAGGTCTTTTTTTCTCCTTCTTACTGTTAGGACAAGATGCTGTTTGTTTTGGTAAAGTCTAAACAGCAGCGTTATTATGTATAGTGACTCACCCACCACACACACAGCACAAACATGCACACCGGTCAGCAACTTAACTCTGAATGACCTGAGGGAATCATGTCCTCAGCCGAAGCTACTTTCCAAGTGTCGACCATTTTTCAAAATAAATGCAGTAGTTCTGACAGCAAAGGATCCAAAACTCACTGAGCATGCGCCGAGCAGCCAGCTCACTTTGGACCACGCTCATGGCCCTGCGAGCATCCCCAGCGGGCACACACACGGTCGCCTGGAGGAGAAGGCGTATTTCGGTGTCAGCACTGACTACAGCAAAAACCTGAAAGCAAGCTGGATGCCCAGTGGTTGCCAGGGGAAAACTGGGCAGACGGCACAATCGCACCTCACCCCACAGCTCTTGGCTGCTCATTTGCAGATGGGGCTGAGAGAAAAGTACCAGAGGGGACAGTGTACCTTCTAAACACCCAGGAAACGGCTCCTTGTACGTCTTCTTCGGTGCTTCCCCACCACTTCTCTTCAGCTTCACACTCTCCTACTAGGTACGCTGAGTCCACACAAACTTACAAATGCAGTGAGGATCGAGGGAAGGGTAATGTCCTTTTTCCAGAACAAACCGATGCGTAGTCTTGAGTACAGACCGCTCTACGGGAAAGTGAGCCAGCAAAGGTGTCCCCCACTGCCCGTCTCTTCCACCTCACACCCCTGCCACACGCTTTTGCCCGTGCTGCCTGTGCCACGGGGTCCACCCCAGGACTCCACAAAGGTGCCAAACAGCAGAAGCAGAACATTTTTTAACTGCCACTGCATACACGTAAAAGCAGAGCCATCCCAGGCTAGCGAATCCCCAGCGACACTGAACTTCACAGGCAGACAGCGAGCAGCGGGACTGACCTGGATCTGCCTGCCTCAGACGGCCAGTGCCACTCTTTGCGTGGCACTGTTTCAAAGACAGGATCAAGTCCAGTGATAGGAGCGACAAAACCAGCATCCGCTGCTTTCCAAAACTTGCAGAAGGCTCCTGCTCAGGTGCAGAAGCCACCCTGACAAGAACAATGTTGTGCACGTTGGAAAATCTTTTTGGTTGAAGGCAGATGATGGCAAGGGCCAAGTGGTTCGTCACCATGGGCAGAGCATAGCCTGACATTTCCAAGCCTTGTCCAAGTGACTGCAAAGGACAACATGAAGGAAATTTGTCCTAGCAAATGGCCTGGATCACTAGCATTACCTAATGCGCAACCTTTTGGTCACAGAGGATGAATGACCCCAGTTGAAGGGGATGTGCATGAGGGATGCAGAGGGCAGCCAGGCCCACGAGAACTTTCATACTTTACAAAAGGGGTTGCAGGGAGCCAGTCTTACCAGGAAAGGCAGTCTCAAAGTCCTTTTTTGCACAGATTAGCAATTGAAAGTCCAGGATGCTGATGTCCTGCTGAAGGATCACAGCAGGTCTTTCTGAAGACAAATAGTGTTATCTGAATCCAGACCTCTGCCATTTTGGCCCAATTACTTTAACAAAAAACTGCTCTGATTACAGGAACTGCACAAGAGCGGATTAGGCAATTGCCAATATACAAGCATCCCATTTAAGTATACTGCCTATATGGCCTATCACTCTTGCTACTAAAAGAAGCAATTTAACATTGGACCTGTGAGGTCAAGGAGTTTACCAGCTCAAAAAGAGTGAAGGGTATGTCCATGTACTTCTTGTCCTACCAAGGAATCAGTCAAACAATAAACCTGTTTATTAAAAGCAGGATGCAATTCTTTTTGTATGAGCAGAACTGAACACTATTCTGTCTGTTCCAGGAACATGAAAAATGGTGGTTGTTCTTGCTGCTTTGTTGTGAACCAAAATTAAATGTTTCTTCTCTGAAATCAAAAGTAAAAACAATTTACTTCTACTTTCTCCTTCTTTCTCATCCAGTTGAGGATACTTCTAAAAGGGAGCAAACGGCTGGCCAGGGGCAACCCTCCAGTTTCCAGCCTTGTTTAACAAACAATACCAAAATGGCCTTACTCCAGGGTGAAAAAATGTTGTGAAGGAGTTGTAACTGCCAGCTGCTGCGCCCGCAGTTGCTGGCAACGGGAGATCCCCTGACCTGAGCTGGGGAGTTGATAATGTTGAATTCTCAGCTTGCGCTTTGTATCTTTTGATGCTTTTCCAAGAGGTCTGTGTCACGATCTTAATGTTAGAAGGAAGTGAGGGAACAAAGCTCTCATTTCAGTTGCTCAGGCTCCTCCATTCGAGGGACCCCAGTGTCTGCAACACTCTTCAGATGCTCCTGATCTCTTCCAGCAGGAGTGTCCGTCTGTCTGTCCATCTCTCCAAGTTGTCTGGGGAGTCCATGGTGACCAGGCTTTTCACCAGAGACAGATGAAATGAGTTTTCCAAAGTCACCCTGGGAGGGGTGGGAGAGCGATGAGAAGAAGTTTGATTCTTCTGATTGTATCAGTAGTGTGCAAGCATTTACACCTGCAGTGTAAGTGTCCCCAGGGTTTCATTCTGCAGGGTTTCGTGTCTCTAAGTTAAGGACCCCAAGGGTTACCCAGCACTTTGTTCAGTGCCCACTAAGGTTTTTGGTCCCTGACTTTTATGGTTTGGGACCCTGATGGGTTCTCTCTCTCTCTCTCATTGCTGTTGGTCCGTTGCTGTCTCATCCCTGCATGGGACAGGTCAGGGGCTTCATTCAGCTTACAACCCCCTGCCATGCTGGCTACCCCTGGCCCCTGCAGACACCCTACATCCCAGCCCGGAGCTGGGGAATCCTTGGCCAGGGCCAGGGCTCAGAGGGCTGCTTCTCCAGCACAGCCCTTCCCCGACTGCACACCGAGGGCATTGCCTGCGCCCCTGACCCTGCTGCTGTCCCCCCCTCACACCCGGGCACCCCGGGACCCCCTTGCGGTGCCTGGCAGCGATGACCAGCAGCTGCACGAGCAGCACTGACCCTGCTGAGGCCCCGCAGCCAGCTGGGGTGCACAGGGAGGCAGCCCCCTTGCTCGTGCGAGGCCCTGGGAGCGTGCGAGGTGCTCGCGAGAGGTGGCTGGGACGGCACTGGCTGCTCACGTGAAGGCTGGACGAGGCACTAGGTACCTCCAGGTTGCTCATGGGAGGGGATGGATGCTCCTTGGGTGCTGGTGCAAGGCGCTGGGTGCACACAGGGTGCAGCAGGAAGAGGAAGGGTGTTTGTGCAAGGGGCCGGGTCTGCTCCCCTCCCCACTGGCCCACGGGGACACGGGTGGCCAAGGGACCCAGGCGTCTAGGTGACCCCTCTTCATCCCTACACACCCCCACTGCCTCCCCAGGAACATGGGCGTCTGTCCCTGTTGTGTCCCATCCCCAGCCCAGGCACAGGCAGGTGATGCAAAGCACAGCTCACACATACTTTATTTATTGTCCCCAACTGTGACAAAGGGGCTGTGCCCAACATGTTCCCAGGCATGAGGGGACGTCACCAAGGTGGGGGGATGACATGGTGTGTCACTGGGGCCGTAGGGACAACACGGGGTGTCAGCACACACAGAGGGTGTCATTGGGGTGGGGGGACAATGCGGGGTGTTACTAGGGCTGGGGGTGGGCGACATGGGGTGACCCTGTGTGGGGGCATAGGACGTTCTTGTGTGTTGCCGTGTGGGGGAGGACACATGGAATGTCCCCATGTATGTGTGGGGACTCAACGGGTACAGGTCTGTCCCCAGATATATAACAGGACATAAGATATGTCCCCCTCTCAGAGATGTCCCCACCCGGCTGTGCCCCATGGTGACCCAGATGTCCCGCCCCCCCCTGCTATGTGATGCCACGTCCTGTACCTCAACCCATGCCCCTGCGTGCCCCCATGTCCTACCCACGCTCGCAGATGAGCTCGACGACACTGTGCTCCATGGGGACGGGGTCGAGGCAGCGGTGGGCAGCGCTGGCGGCCACCTCGTCCAGCAGCCCCTGGACCACCCGCTCGTCAGCGGCAAAGCGCCAGAGGTAGAGCTGCAGGTAATGGCCGTCCACCTGCACCTGCTGCAGCCCGAAGCGCCCCAACGTCCGCAGCCGCACGCACTCCAGCAGCGTCTTTAGGCTGATCTTGATGATCCCCGTCAGCACTGACACCTGGGATGTGGGGGCAGCAGGGACATGTGGCACAGTGGGGCCAGAAGACCCCCCAAGTCACATCTGCACAGGCATGTGGGGACATTGGGGACACCCCTCTCCAGGCCATCAGCTCCTAGGATACTCTCACCCTGGTCACCAGTCCCCAGGGATCCCCTCAGTCCTGACCCATGGGATGTGGGGACACTGGGGACATGTGTCACAGGGGAATGGGGGCTCCTTCGGCCTGGATTCTTCAAGTGCACGGAGGCCCCAAGTCCCATCAGCAATGGGCACATGGGTGACATGAGGGACACCCTTGTCCTGGCTGCCACCCCCAAGCCTGGACACATGGGACAGTGGGACACAGAGGACACGTGGCACAGGGGGATGGTAACACCCTTGTCCTGGTCATTGGCTCCTGCGGACGCCCTGAGCCCCAACACTTGGGTCATGGGGACACCAGGGACATGTGACAGCCGGGAAGGTGGGCAGTTTAGGGCCCTTGGGGACATTTGGGGACATGGGGATGTCCCCATGGCCTCACCTTGTTGAACTCGACAGGGCTGAAGATGTCAATGCGTTCGGAGAAGAGCTTCTGGATGTTGCTGAGCAGGTGGGTGTCCATGGGGGCACTGGGGTGGAGACACGAGGACAGTCAGGGACATGGGGCCAGTCACGTATTTGAGAAAGCCAGGGCATGTGGGGGTAAGGACACACGGACTGTCAGGAGACACGGGGATGGGGACACCGAGATGGTTGGAGGATGCAGGGATGGTCAGGAGATATTGGGACGGTTTGGGGACACAAAGACGGGAACATGAAGATGGGCAGTGGATGCGGGGACAGTCGGGGAACGTGAGGATGTTCAAAGACACAGAGAGACAAGACAATTGCGGGATGCAAGGCACCTGGGGATCATCAGGGGATACTGGGACAGTCAGGGGGAACATGGGGATGCTTGGGACATAGGGGGATCAGAAATTATTGGGACAGTTCGGGGACTTGAAGAGGTTCACGGGGAAGACGTAGTGGGTACTGCAGGGGTGACACAGAGAGCACAGAGGTGACACAGCGGCCCTGGGGTGACCAGGGAAGGCCCAGGGATGGCCGAGAGGTGTCTGGGTGACAGGGCTGACCTGGGGGTGTAGCTGGGGGCGTAGCGCCCGGGTGCCCGTGAGCTGCTGTAGACCGAGAAGGCGCGCCGGCTCGAGTCACTGCTCTGTGCCCGCCGCACTCCCTCCTCGAAGAGCTGCCCCACCTACGGCACCACACCCTCTCAGTGCTGGTATCCCAGAATCCACCCAAAATACCCTCTGGGACCGTGCGCCCCCCCCCATTGCCCCCCCCAGGAT
>JAVJGG010000021.1:29803764-29819920 GCA_035590195.1 Aviceda cuculoides | reverse complement strand
AATGTAAAAAAAAAAAAAAAAAAAAAAAAGGTTGGGAAGCAGCTATGGAAGCATTTCTAGCCTTAAAGTAGCAAAAGATTATCTGTGGGGGTAATTCCCTTTTGAAATAGACTCTGGTTGTCAGGGAAATTTCCTTCAGAGGGTTTCCACCAGGGTAGGGCTGGCCCTGCAGATCTCCGTGACTCATTCTGCACCATTGAGTAGGTGGGAAGCCAGTGGGGAAAACCTGTGAATATTTTGCATGAGTGTGCAAGATGGAGAGTGTGCAACTACTTCCAGCAGTCAGTTTTGAAACGGGGGAGATACTAGCTAAGAAGAAGCCTGTCCCTGTTAAAGACAGTCCACAGGATTAGTATCACCTACAGCAAGTGTAATGCTGGAGAAATTAGGAGTGCAAACAGAGTTTGATGTGTAACGAGCTTGAGGCATCAAACCACAATGTTTTCTGTCAAATTCCTCCAGCTGGATACTTTATCAGTCTATCAGGAAACTTGTGAGAATGTCAGTGGTTTTGTTAGCCTGTCTAGAAGAAATGGAGCAGTCAAAGAGGATTATGGAACTGCAGATAAACTAAGCAACTTCCTTGCATCATTTTTACTGTAAAAATCGATGGTACTGTATCCTTTTTCTGGAGATGTATTTTAATTCACTGTTGCATATGCAGTCAATTTTTGATTGCCAGGAATAAACCACAGCTAAAGCAAAGTCACAGGTATGGCAGAAATATACACAAATGAGATTACAGGAGCCCGCAAAGAGGATGCGATGGGAAAAGAACAAGTGGCATGGTTGTCTGCAGAGCACGTTGGTTCCAGGACTGAACCGCCGGTTCCTCGTAGCGTGGTGCGACAGCCTATGCGTGGATCTGCTCACGGTGCTAAAGCACGAGAGGGCAGCCCCTGGCACTGTCCTGCAGGAGTACAGCTGTCCTGCCTCCGCACCTGAGGTTTCTCAAGCGGCGTGTCGGCGTTGCTTTGCCCGTCACAGCTTGTTCTAGGCTGGAAAGACCAAAGCCATCCCTGGGATCTTGGTGACTGTGACACAGTTAATTTGCAAACTGTATCTTTTGCTTTTAAGCAGACAGAAATTGGCAGCGTGTAAAAAAGGCAGTGAACAGCACAGGAGACTACATTTGCAGAGTGAGCAAGTCAGTGAACACCTGTGATCTCCAAAAGCTCAGTGCAGTCAGTCCTGAGTTTCGCTGGGTGGGAAATCAGATAGAGTTAGACAACTGGACAACTCATAAGGTGATAAATACAGTGGGAGATGAGCTCAGCTGTTCAGACCTATAGGTGAGATATCCATGAATTGCGATCACTCAAGAGAAGTGTAAGCCCAGGCTATAGAATGATTCATTGTGGTAAGACTAATTACCATTATTGAGCAGCTCCGTAAGTGAAGGCAGTGTAACTCGGTAAAAAGTGACAGTGAGTGCTGAGAAAATGATGGGAGAATTATGATACAGCTATATTTGCATATCTCTATATGTAAATCTAACTGTATCTATACATATGTAATTAGTGTTTTATAAATTTTAAACATTTTCATTCTCAAAGCTTGGGCCAAGTGCTCTCTTGGTGTAAATGAAGATTGCATCATTTACTGGAAAGTGCTACTTTTCACCAGGGCACCTGTGATCTCCTGTGCTGTCCAGTTCATTGGAAGCAGATGTAGCCAGAAAGGAGACTGTCCATTAAAGAACAGCCAGAATAGTGAGAAACACGGAAATGTTTCCCATGAGCAAAGAGCAGGACTGTTGATTAAGGGTCATGATGGAGGTGTAGAGATCAGGTCTCTTGTGTTTAAAGAACATGACCCGAATAACCACAATGATCTGTTCAGAAGTAACAAGAAGAAGGTACTTTCTTTAGGTCAGGAAAAGGAACAATAAATATCAAGGGGAGAAATGGGTTGGCACAGCTTGGTGGTGTCACTGAGCAGAGGAATTGCTGGCTATTATGGTATATTTGGATTGTGATGAGTACCCACTTTACTGCTGCAGTATTTAAAAATAAATCCATCTGTCAGATGGGCAGAGCTTTGGCCTGTGGCATTCAGCCTCCACTGTAGAGCCAGTGGAAGAGGGCAATGGGTAATACTCGTTACAGATGTTTTTCAAGGATGAAAGAGAAAGAGGGGCCTGCAGAATAGCAGGGACCTCAGTCAAGAAAAGCACTTCAGACCTCATGGTATGGTCCATCTCTGTGCTTTTCAGACCAGATTCATTCCCCCTACTTGTGAAACACAGAGTTGGAACTGCCTAGGTAGGAACAATGTTGGAAAGAGAAGGCAAGACTGAAGCAAAAATCTTAGTGGCAGTGAAGTTTTCCTTTTGTCGTGTTCCTCAGGAGCTTGCGCTGCTTCTTACAAACACCACAAATACTGTAGACCTCTGTAAGCGCTGTGGCACCCTACCCGTGCTGATTCCGTGCCTCTGTGCTGGTGGGGACTCTTCTTGAGAAGATGTGCTTGCTTTTGCAGTATGTTTTTAGACCTGCTGCTTTCCAGCTGAATGGCCCTCCCCTGGCTGGTGAAACAATTTTGTGGATTTTTAACCTATTACTTATTTTGATTATTTTTGTTTTGCCCCCACAGAAATCTCAGTGCTTCACCTTTGACGATGAGGAGCGGGAAGAGAGGAAGGTAGGCACATTCTTTGCTTTCTTTGTTGGTGGCAGCTCCTGCAGGGAAAGAAATAAGTGTTTTTTTCATTAACTTGTTTAGGGAATGGTGTGCTCAGAGCATCTGGTTCCATCAGTAGTTGGTGTTTTAGGATAAAGGTCAGCATCCTTCCAGCATTAGCAAACCCTTTGGGTTCTGTGATGCATATAGTCTCAGCCATGGGTGTGTAAAAAGTGTGATCCTTTGTGTTTTGTGGCATGAGTCTGCTAGGCAAAGATCATAGCAACATGCAAGCCTCTAGAGGGTAAGTGTGTTTTCTGTGAGCCAGCTGCAGGATTTGACTGAGGCTGTATATTAACGGATCCTTAAGCTGGCGTAATCTGGTACTCAATGGAAAGAAACACTCTTGCCTGTTCGTTTCTACTCTTCCAGTTCTTTCATGCCAGGGCAGACCTTTGCATGGCTGCACATGGCTGGTGGGCTTATCTGCCTAAAGAATTAAGTGTTTTTTTTTTTTTTTTTTTTTTTCCTGGATTATTTTCCAGCTGGATTGGTTTTGTGGTCCAGTTCATTGCGCTAATGCCTGTGTTAGCACAGCAAGTGTGGATCAGGCAGCCAGGGTGGAGAACAGGTCCTCTTTTGTCTGTGCCATTGCCAGCTAATGCTAGCATGAAATTTTTCCAGGTACAGCCTGATGTGTAGGACAGGATCTCACAAGATCTGAGCTCTTTGCCTTGTACTGACTTGCTGTTTAAGCTGGGACAGTCACACAGGCAGTGAATTCAGGCACAGCCTTGGGGTGCTCCACTTTTGGGGTGTATGTTATGAAATATGAATTGAGCATCACCACCTAGTTCCTGGTGCTCAGTTCTTCGGAAGGTTTAGCCCTGGGCACAGGCTCTGAATCTCTTTAACCCGAGTCAGAGGCTTTGGTTACTTATGACTGTATCTTTAATTCCTGTGCCTCTGTCTCCTTGTATGGAAGAAGAGGAATGACTGTACTTTCTCACTTCTTAAGGGCGTGACTGTGGGGCATACTTCACGACTTAAAGTTTGTTCAGCTTCCTGTTAAGGACTAAAATTCATTCTTTCTTAATTCCTTCCTTCAGTCTTTTTATTATTACGAAGCAAACTGATTAGGCTGTGTTAAGCCAATTACACTGGGTGATAGCAAACCTTGCAGTCTTGGATTCCTTTGCTGTTGTAGTACACATGGAAGGACATGTGCTCTGATATGGTGTCATGTTAGAGAAATCTAGTGAGATCTTACCTCACCAAGGTGTGACTGACTATGCAGTGGATTACTGGTGTAATGTGAAGTGTTGCTGCACATGGTTCAAACCAAGCTGCACTTGGTTGTGTGAAGCATTACCTTTGCTCTTGTAATCTTCCGCGGCTTGCTGTCACATATGATGCTGTTATCCACAAGGGTTAGATTTTCAGCTCTTGTGAATTGGTGTTAGTGGAGCTCTGCCAGTCTGTACCTACTGAGGATCTGGGCTAGTAGGTCTCCAGACAGCACTGAGGTTTAGGGAGGTACTACTTATTTGAATCTCCTGAGGTCTTTTCGCCTCCTTTTCCTAGGGCATCACGTGCTCTTTTCACCTCGCTTAGGTCCTTTTACCTTCCCTTGGTGATTTTCTGACGCATCTCTCAACCTTTTCAGTCTGTTTCTGGGAGCACCCAAAGCAGATGCCTCTCTAATCTTAAGGCTCTGGGCAGGAATAGAGAACTGCTGTTGAGTTGGTTGTTGCTCTGTAGTGAAGCTGTAAGGGACGTTTTTGTCCTACCCTCTCTTTGCTTAATACAGCTGTCGAGTAAACTGTGGTAGCCTGAACTGTCCTAACTGGGTGAAGCTAAAATATGCAATAGTAGCAGTTGCCTGTTCATATTCTCCCCTTACATCTGATCTGCTCTCCCAGCCATTCTTTGTTTTTTGCTGGGTGTCTGTCCCGATCCAATGTCGGGGAAGGTTTTGATATGATCCCAAGAGCGAGATTAAGACACAAACGAGGTCAAATGTCATATAGTCAAAAGAGCAAGGATAGTCACCACCACGGATCCAGCAGCGTCCCGTTGGTCCTCAGGCAAGCAGTTGGTGGTGGGAGTTGCAAAGACGGTCACTGCCATGGATCCAGCGGCGTCCCGTTGGTCCTCAATCTTCAATTCTTTGGTGGTGAAAAAAGAAGCGCCATGGCTTGACTCTGCGGGTTTTTATAGGGCATATTTTGATGATGTCATGCGCTGCAGGTTTTGTCTATCACACAACCTTCACGTGATCAACACCGGAAACCAGTATCTTATCAGCTCCAGCCCCTGTTTCCTCCCCTCGATGCCTCAATGGCCTGGTAATCGTCCTTATGGATAGAGTAGTGTCCTGTTTAAACAGGCCATCCCAGAGACAAAGGGCTTGAGATAAGCAGTTCACAGTTCCTTGAGATGACAGCCCAGTCCCTCCACCTAACAATCTTTGAGGCAAACCGTTCAGCATAAGAATTCAGTCTCTTGCAGTGTCCTTGCTTGAACTGGGTCAGGATCAGATGCTGGAGCCATACGCTTCCCGAGTGCTGCCGAGTGCACACCTGAACCAGAGCCGTTGGCAGGCCCATCTCTAGATGATGCTCACATTTTCCAGGGTAGAGCATTACAGGGTAGGGGGGAGCACTGTGAAGTGTCAGTGCATGAAGCATTACTTGTTTCTAACTGCACAGAAAATGGCCCAGCTGCTGATCAAGTTCCTGGAAAGAGAGCTGCAGCCATCCTGCCAGGTCACATGTTTGGAAAGCATCCGCATCCTGTCCCGGGACAAATACTGCCTTGACCCTTTCACCACCAAGGAAGGCTTGAAGACCCTCTCCAGGCATGCTGGCATTGATTACTCGGAGGAGCTCATCCGGGAGGTCCCAGACTTGGATGTAATCCTGGAATCCCTCAAATGTCTCTGCAACATTGTCTTCAGCAGCCCTAGGGCACAGGAGCTGACAGCTGAAGCCCGGCTGGTGATGGGCCTGGCCAAACGCATCAAACTGTACAATGAGAGGAGCCTTCCACATGAGGTCAA
The DNA here is from genome assembly GCA_035590195.1 of Aviceda cuculoides. Classification (NCBI taxonomy): domain Eukaryota; kingdom Metazoa; phylum Chordata; class Aves; order Accipitriformes; family Accipitridae; genus Aviceda; species Aviceda cuculoides. Next base: position 29,814,237 of record JAVJGG010000021.1, on the reverse strand, counting down.
GTTCTTTGACCTGCGTCTCCTGTTCCTGCTGACGGCACTGAGGGTGGACATCCGTCAGCAGCTAGCCCAAGAGCTCAGGGGCATCAGCCTGATGACAGATACCCTGGAGCTGACCCTTGGTGTAAAGTGGATGGACCCCTACGAAGTTGCCACCGAGGAGGGACTTCTCCCACCTTTGCCTCGGCAGGAGACAGAGCGAGCCATGGAGATCCTGAAAGTGCTCTTCAATATCACCTTTGATTCCAGCAAGAAGGAGGTGGATGAGGTAAGCCCCTTGGGTGTCCCAGCCCACTGCATTTGCAAGTCTCTGGACTGTGGTTTTACTACTGTTTTTTTCTCCTCTGCTTGCATTTCCTCATATTACATACTGACTCTCATGCAGCCTGTGGGTACATGTAAGGGTAGCAAGAGACTTGTGTGTCTGGACCTTCCTCCCTAAAACACTGCCTCTATCCAGTGCATTACTAACCCTTAAGACTTTTAGAGCATTACAATTTAAAAGTTGGTTTTTTTTTCTTCTTAATGACATGATCCATTGTGCAAGTGGCAGTGCAGCCCCCAGATATCTTGCTTCTGAGTGTGGCCTGGTACTCTTTCACCTTCTGGACAAGGTCAAAGGAAGGTGTGATGAAGAACATCTCTGGCTAATCCATGGGCCTGTTTTGGGGTCTCTTCCAGCCCTTGACTCAGTGTCGTAGAGTGAGGGGAAAAGTACTGGGCAGGAGGAAGACCGTGTGTTGACCTCAAAAGGAGAATTGGGAAGCTACTTCCACTTAAACACCCTGCTGTCATGCTGCTGGAGGGAGGGATGGGGCTGTGGGCTGCAAGGGCAGCAGACTCTGGGATGTGGAGGATCCCCTTTCCTGATCAAGATTTTCATTTTCTGTTTTTGGGCCAGGAAGATGCTGCTTTGTACCGGCACTTGGGTGCCCTCCTGCGCCACTGCCTCATGATATCTGCTGATGGAGAGGACCGGACAGAGGAGTTCCACAGGTCTTTGTTAGATAACTAGGTCATGATCTTCACTAGAAATAGGTCTCCCCAAGGCAGATCCTGCCTGACCTTGGCATTAACATCCTCTGCTTGTTTGGTGATTGCTAAGGTCACTGCTGACAAGCAGGCATCTTTGGTTTGGCCTGCAGGTTCCTCATGCTGCTAGAACTCAGAAGTAGCCCTGCCTTTCCTGCAGTCAAATTATATGCACTAGTGCCACAGCCTCCCGGCCTGCAGGAGGAAGTGTTTTCTCCAAGCCTGCCTGACACCAAGGGCCATATTCGATATCCTGTGTCAGGCCTTCTCAGCAGTGCCACCCACTTCAGTGGGCGACTTGCCAGAGCAGATGTTTGGTACTCTAATTAAAGAATCCAAGGGGTGGCCTTAATTAACTGTCTGTCTCTTGATCCATGCTGAGAAATTGCCTGTGTCACATTGCTCAGCATTATTGGTGCAGGGGTGTCAGCTGTGAGCAGGTGACAGCATCCTGTCCCCAGGAAAACTATAGTCAAAGGAAACCTAAGCAATGCATTGATCATTAAGGTGAGAAGGAGTGATGCAGCAGGAGACCCTAGAGAAGGGCCTTTGGCCACCCAGATTGGTCTTACTTGGCCTCTGTATCAAGATCCATGGTTTCTCAGTTGTCAGTGAAGTCTCTTTAGAGTCCCAGCAAATAGTTCAACTACCCAAAAAGCAGTTTAATTGACTCCCTTTTAGTGGTGTGAGGAACTTGGGTTGCGGTCTAAAGACAACTTGGATGTCGGGGTCCTCACACTCTTGGAAGTTAGTAACAAACCTTCACTTCTGGATAGCTGAAGAACTGTGAACAAAGATCCATGACTATGCGTTTGCTTCTCTTCATTTTTATATGTTTAGTCATACGGTTAACCTTTTGGGCAACCTGCCCCTGAAATGTCTGGATGTCCTCCTGACCCCAAAAGTCCGGCCAGGCTCACTTGAATACATGGGTGTCAACATGGATGCTGTCAGCATCCTGCTGGATTTCCTAGAGCGACGCCTTGACAGGGTGAGTTGTGAGGCTGCTGTGTGAGTTCATCATTGCTCATTTTCACAAGTTCACTGCAGGGCACCTTTCCTTCAGCCTACATTCAGCCTTGAAAAGCCCAGTGCCAACACCACAGGAGCACCAGCAAGGCATGGTTAATTTGGAGATACCCCTTTATGGAAGGGGCAGTTTTTAGCAGAGGCAAAGCTTATGGTTGGTAGGACTAAACCAACATCTGTCAACTGGGCAGGTGACTGCACTGTTGCTTTATGGACTCCAGGTAGTGAGATTGGTTGAACAGTAGATGACTAGCTGAGTGATTGAAATGTCAGTTCTCTGTTTTACTCAACTTGGTAGTGATGCAGTGGGCAGCTTCTGGAAGCCTGAATTTGCATTATTTTCAAGCTGGCTGTGTTTTTCAGTCTCTGGAGTTATTCCAAAGGGCCTCCAAATTTTACCACTGCACTTCTCTACTCTGGATTCCCTAAACAAGTATTTCTAGCACTACCATGCCACAGAACAGGGCTTGGAAAACCATGCAGTTTGAACAGTGATGAAGCACTGAAATTCCTGTACCAGAGGCAGGAGAGCTTCAGCATCCTTCTGTTTCCCCTACAGTCTGTACTTCACCACAAGCCAAACAGGTTGAGCTTGGTGTGACTAAAGTGTTGTTTGTTTTGTGGACACTTCTGCAGGGACACAAGCTGAAGGAGAGTTTGACCCCTGTCCTGAACCTGCTGACTGAGAGTGCCCGAGTCCACCGCCAGACAAGGAAGTTCCTGAAGGGAAAGGTACGCTGTAGTTCAGCCAAAGGTTGAATGATGCTGCACTGAGCAAAGAGGAGAATAGCAAATCGCCTGGTTATTGCTGTCCTCCAGAAGGAGACCTCCTCTATCTCTCTGCTAGGTTCCGATATATGAGTGGTTGGGGCCTTTGGTACCCACAGTATTTTTTCCACATCTCCCACGTTCTGTGGATTTTTAGTTTTAGCTGATTTGTAAAATGCATGTATGTTTTCCCCTGTCTGAACTGCTGTTGCTGTTCCAGCTCCACTGATCACTCCTCACTGTGGCCATGTAGGTGCTGCCTCCGCTCCGGGATGTGAGGAATCGGCCAGAGGTGGGGAACTCGCTGCGGAACAAGCTGGTGCGTTTGATGACCCACATTGACACTGATGTGAAGCACTGTGCGGCAGAGTTCCTCTTTGTGCTCTGCAAGGAGAGCGGTGAGTTGCAGGGGCTTGCTGTGAGCTTTGGTGAAAGGGAGTCGTGGAGCTCAGCCTCTGGGCAAGCCAGAGAGCGTGGGAAAGTGCTCTGTGGGAAGGAGTTGCTGTCTCTCATGCCAGTGGTGAGTGAAAAATCTCTGCTAGAGGACACCCCAACACCCTGCAGACAACCTGGCCTGCATTCAGACCCCCACCCTGTGGGTATTGTCCCTGCTGTTCCTGGTGCATAGTGTGGGAGCCTTGCTCCCTGTCAGAGTTCAAAGAAGCATTGGCATTTCTGGGTCTCCATGGCCTTGTACCGATTTTGCTATTAGGCACACAGGACCAGACGAGGCTGGAGAGGCAGAAGGGGAAGCACAGAATGGTCTCTCTCCCCTTCTTCCGGCAGTGTCGCGGTTTGTGAAGTACACAGGCTACGGGAATGCAGCTGGGCTCCTGGCAGCACGAGGCCTCATGGCTGGTGGTCGGGAAGAGGGAGAGTACTCAGAAGATGAAGACACAGACACTGAGGAGTATAAAGAGGCAAAGCCCAAGTAAAGAAGTCTTCTTCCCCTCTTTAGCACTCCTCTTCCTACACCTTCTTCCCACTCCTGCTCTGTCCCTTTCTTCATCTGCCTCCCTGCCATCTCCCTTGTCCTGCTCTTTCACATGCACATTTCATTCTGCATTACTTGGCAGTTTCACCCTTACCTTTGATGTCCTATTCCACCCTCTCTACCTGTTCCTTGGCCTCCGTGGCCAAGCTGCTCATGGTGTGGGTGGTCACCAGTGCATATATTGGGTCCAGGCAGCTGGGCACAGGCTCTAGAGTAAAGTGGGTTCCTTCAGCCAGAGCCCGTTCTGCGCCAGACCTGTTCATGGTGTGCATGTGGCAGTATATCTCTTTCTAATCCATATTTTATGTCCTTTTTTGGCATCTGCACATCTCAGTACAGTGGCAGGCTTTTACTCTGCGCTGGGATAAGGGCGGTCCCTTCCTGCAGCAGGGTTGGAAATGCCAGTTACTTATCTCCATCTCCAGAGCCCTGTGCTGCTGGAGTGAGCTGTTTTTTTGTGGGATTTTGGGTGGTTTTTTTTCTTTTCCTGCTAGTGGGTGATGGTAACTTGAGGATGAGGGGTGTGCAGGGAGAGCTCAAGGACTGTGCTCAGCTGTTGGTTCCATACTTTCTAGCATCCTGTTCAATGTGGTTTACAGGTTGGGTTTTTTTTTTTTTTTCCATTGCCTTTTTGCCTCCTGAATTAAGGAGAGGGAAGAAGTGTCATCTGCCCTTGTGCACCTGGTTTAAAACTGCACTGTGGAATTGGCAGGATGGGGATGTTGCTCACACCAGAGAAATGTGAGGGATTTGTAATGGGACAACTGGGCATAGGACATACAGAAAGAGGTCAGAAGCACCATGTTGCACTGCGATGGCACTTGGTGCTAACAAGCCGAGCAGCAATGAGAACCAGCCTTGCTGTTGTGTTCCTCTGTTCAGTAGAGGCAAAGAAGGTTTTTAAACAGCCCTGTTTTCACTCCTCTGCTTTGTCCCTTATTTGCCCTGGCCTCACTATTCTTCTTGCAGCATTAACCCTGTGACGGGACGTGTTGAGGAGAAACTACCCAACCCCATGGAAGGGATGACTGAAGAGCAGAAGGAATATGAAGCCATGAAGTTAGTCAACATGTTTGACAAATTGTCTAGGTATGAGAAAATTGTATGTATTCATGTCTGCATTAGCACCTGTGTGCCTGTGATTTACATTTATCACAGACCTTTCTTCGAATATGTTCCCAAGGCCACCACTAACTGAAGGGATGTAAGAGAGAGAGTGGGGAAGTACATGGGGAAATATTTCCTTAAGCTGGGCCCCGTTATGTGTAGGGGAAGGCACTGCAAGCCCCACACACCTCTCTGGCATGATGCTGTATTGTGAAATTCCTCTACATGCCTGTACTGTGTTTCCAAGCACCTGCTGCCTCACCAGGTTTGGCCAGGTGCTTAGTGAGAACAGCACCCACTGTCCTGGCAAGGCTGCTCCGTAGGAAGCGGCATTTTGGGGACAGATGGCAGCCAGTGCCACCAATCCCTTTCCCTGCAGGAGTGCTTTCTCCAGTCATCTTTCATCCATCATTAGTAGGTGCCACAGAGGAACCCAGAGTGCCAGCTGAGTTCAGACCATGCCCAAGGGTGGGAGGGAAAAGGGCAGTGCATTTAATGCATGTATTTCCATTGTGTGTTTGGAGGGAGAGGAACACTGCTGCCAATGCTAGTTTTCCTCTGGCAATCCTGTACCACACAGAACAGGACCCTAAAACTGAGCCTAATCCAGGGAACCTGAGAATAGCAACACTTGTGTATTGTGCTTCCAGCCATTGCCTCACCATACTGGAGGTTTTTTTGGCTAGAACTGTCCCCCACTTCTAAAAAGGGATTCTTAGTGGTGGCCTGGGGTTGTTTTGGGCTGCCTACAGGCAGTTTCCACAAGCCCTGCATTTCTGCTCTACTACTGGTCTGTTCCTGTGTTGCCTGCTGCAAATTTGTGTTACCTTCCTGCCTCTCCTCCCTGGTTGCAGAGAGCAAGTCATCCAGCCCATGGGCATCACACCAAGCGGCAACCTGGCCCCCATGGAGAATGCCATCCGCGACATGGCTGACGAGAGGTCGTCGTCCGACTCGGACCTGGGACTGGACTGATCCAGACCTCTCGCCCCCAACCTCTGAGAGCTGGGAAGCCTCCATCCACTCTCCCTCCAGAGCTGGTGCTGCACCCAGAGGCTAGTACTGGGCCAGGACTCTCCCTGTGGGATCTGGATCCAGCCTGGACCCCTCACAGTCCACAGCAAGGAACACCTCCTGCCTCCTTCCCAGCTCCATAACCACCTCTCCTTCCAGAGGGTCTTCATGGCCTGGCTCCACCTTGGTCTCTCCTGTCAGCACCCTTGAGGATTTCATACTCCAAATTGCTTCCAGGACTTTCCAGTAGGATTTTTTTTTTTTGAAAATACATGATGCTTGGGAAGAAAGGGGGAGTGGGGAAATCTTTGTCACACCATCAGGGTTCAGCAATCTGCAGAGCATCTTGCGTATGTGCCAACGCTTGTGCGGCCGCTTGTCAGCACGCGTGTCGCTGTGTGTGGCTACGTGTGGCTGGCCCTATGCGGGGGGAGCCGCTCCCCAGGAACGCAGGTGAGAAGATGGGACTGCAGGAGGGACATGTGAGTGGTTATTCATGGCAGTTCTTGGGGAGCGGTGTCTGCGGGTTGTCTCGGCGTAGTGCATCCATTTCATCAGCAGGTAGCTGTAGAGGTGTGCACTATGTACGGCTGTGAGTGTGACTGTGTCTGTGCAAAACCAGGAGTGTGTGGGCTTATGGGTGCGTACGTGAGTGCAGAGGGGAGCAGCGGTGTGCGCACTGTGGGGAGGCAAGTAAAGCCTTTGTGTGAAGCTTCCAGCATTCCCATCGGCCACAGGAGAGAAACGTGCAGGTGACCGCCAGGAACACTCTGATAATCAGTCTCTGGCACTGTGCAATGTTCCTGTTACTACAGAGTTTAGTTTTTGGCATTAGCCTTTCCCATCTCACGCTTTCCAAGTTAAAGGCTGAAATCTGTGCTTTGTCTGCTGCCTTCTCATCTGCTTTGGCTTTCCCACTGGTCCACTGCTGTTTGCACCCAGGGGCTAGTGTTGGTCCTGTCCTTTGTTGTAGCTTAGATTTGTCTTTTTTTTTCCCCTTTTTTTTCTCTGTTTTTTTTTCTTTTTAAAGAAAATTGTTTTAAAGAAAATCTTCCAGTTTGCCTCATGTACCAGAGTTCCAAAACTTACTATCACAAGTAGGAATGCAAAAGTGATGCTAGAATAAAGAAAACCTGATAAATGGGTGCATGGCAATGATTCATTGAACGTGATATTTCTTTACTTGCTCAGACCTATCTTTGGCTTTTTCTGACTAGTGCATGGTTCTACTCTGATCACCCTGAACTTTACAGTTTTATTTGGGAGGTAAAATTGTAGCATTAAACTGTGGCTAAGCCAGAACCTTTCCCTGCGCCACAACCACCAAGTATAACCAAATGGATCATCCCAAAGTTAAAGTAAGCATTGAAGCCTGAGGATTGCAAAACAATGTTAGCTTGACCCCTCAGGCCTCACAATATGCAGTTGTTTACAGGACTGTTCCTCATCTCCTTTACAAATGCTCCCTAATGGTTGAAAATTGTGCGCACCAGCTCTGCCTTCTGTCTGTGCAATAGGGATTTGCTGCTCAGCCTTTGCAGGATGCGAGCCAGCCTTGATGATTTTGGTTGCAGGGGTCTGCTGAGGTTTCTGACTCCCTGCAAGGCAGCGAGTGCAGCAGGGCTGGGGCTCTGGTGGGGAGGCAGGACGGGCTGGCCAGGCTCTGCAGTGGGGCACTGCATCAGGCATTCAGGACATCTGGGTCCGGGGCGGCTGCAGATGCACAGCGGGGGCAAGCAGAGTGTTTGCAAGTGTTCCTGCCTGGGTATTTTTAGGAGTTAGTGCTTGTTTTCTGAAGATGGTCTCTATGTCATGGAAAGCTGAAGGTATGCTTCATTTAGTTTAGTTCTTCAGTGATTAAGAATTTTTTAGTAGTTGTGATTAAAGTTCCAGGCTCTCACAAGGGTATACAATATTTATGTAAAACTGACCCACTAAGATTCACAGATGGGCTTCTGTCATGAGAATAGCTTCAGTGTATCGCAGTTGGAGTTTTTAGGCCAAGTGTATCTCTTCAATTAACTAGCAAAAAAACCCACTGCAGACCTTCTGTGTGAAAATGCAGACCTCTGATCTCTTCCCAGCTGTTAAAGCTCTCTGAAGCTTTCCATGCAAGACTAGGGGGTGTTTTTAATGCAATGCTTCTGATATTGTTGTATTCTAATTTTCTATCATGCTTAAAACCCTGCCTTGGAACTGACAGGCCCTGCTTTGAAAAGCCCAGGTGCAGGGGCCGAACTTGGCACAGGGTACTTCTGGAGTAAGGGTTTATAAAAACGATATGATTTAAAAACATGTCACCACCGTTTTCGGTGTGAAGCAATGTGCCGTGAGGCTTCTGGTGCTCTGCAAAGTGAGAGAACCCTTCTGCTTTTCCTGAGGCTGTGCATTCAAATACATCTGCTGGGCCAGTCCCAGCTGTGAGGAGGAACACACAGATATATTTGAATTGTGCATTTGGATAAACAAGTCTGCTTGTCTGAAGGGGAACTTGTTTAAACCTTTCTTCAAGAAAGCAGCTAGGACACCAAGCGCCAAACTCTCTGTTCCTGTACATTAGCAGTAGATGTGCCAGGCTTCTGTGGGGTCCCTGGAGTCAATCCGATTTATAGCAGGTGTTAGGTCCAAACACTCCCAATTATCTAAACAGATAGCCATAAGACAGTGTGTTGAGGCTCTAGCTTTGCCCTGGGAAGAGCTTTTGGGCATAGAAGTCCTTAACAGTGTCCAGTGTTGTGTTAGTAAGATGCAGCTGAGTGCTCTAATGCTTTTACTCCCTTCGCTTGGGTTTTCTGCAGTTTAGCACTAACCATAACAAAATGGTGGCATAAAAGGCTTTGCATTTTGTTGTGCTTGTTTAGAGCTTGTGCTGATCTGGGATTGCCTCTAGAACAGCTGCTGTGATAAACAGATGGGTCAGCCAGGGACTTCAATCCCCACAGCCAAATTTGGGTGCTGGGGTAATGAAATTTATGCCCTGTTGCAGGTAAGAGGCTCTGCTACACCTGTGATATGCAAAGTACATCTGCTAGGGCACATTGGGGGAAGAGCAGGGTATCACTGCAGTGCTCTGATATGTTCTCTCCCTGCGACAGTCTTTACAGGGAGAAAAGGCACTTGTGTAAGGTTAAAAAGGAAAAAAAAAAAGTAATAAAAAAGCAGGTGAAAGGAGTGGTGGTGGTAGGGACAGAATGTGTTCAAATACTAGGGAAGGTGTGAAGTTTTCAGAAAAACCCTCAGGTGACATCAGCAAAAGAATTAGAACTCTCTTTATTGTTAAATAATTAACACTACACTGATTCAAAACTCTTCCAGCAGCTTGAGCTGGCATTCCTGAACAGGATTGGGGGCAGCCCCCCCCCCATGACACCATTTGTCCCCTGATTAGCAGAGATTTCATCTGAAACATAAACACTACAAGTCTGCAGCAGCTGAAAGATCATGACTAAGAGAAGAATATCTGAGGAGGAGCTGTGAAAGGAGTTGGTAGATGCTCAGTCTGGTGGGGGGAGCTGGAAGACTCACTCCAGACTGTCCTGCCTTAAGGCCTGACCTTCATGGTGTTTTCAACTCCTGCTCCTTGAAAGCCAGGCCCTCTGAGGGTCTCCGACGTTGGATGGCTCAAAGAGGGAGACCCAGACGGCAAGCTGCATATGCACAGCTTGTCTGACATGCTGCTACCAGCCCGCGAGCTCCCGGCCGCTTACTGGTGAAGCTCTTGTGGCTGGATATCATCACGTAGTGTGCTGACAGCCAGAGACGAGGAAGAGGAAAGTCTCTCCTAGTGGGTGCTGAAATGAGGTAAGACAGGAGGGAAGAGTGTGCTCAGTGGCTAGGTCAATTGTTCTGAAGTCTCGGGTAGGAAAGCCTTCATGTGCAGAACCAATTTGCAGCTCGGCATGTGGGCTTCACTCCCTTCAGCTTCGTGGGCGAGGGCCTCTGCTCTGCTTCCAGGCTGGCTGGACTGAGCCACCAGCATCCCCTCCTCCCAAGTGTGCCAGTTCTGTGTGGATTTGCTGCTGCAGAGCCGGACGGACTCTTCCACGGCTCCCTGCCATGATCTCCTTCTCTGCCTACGCTGGGCATGACAACATCTCCTTTTCAAGGTAAGGTGAACATCGCTCTCCAGCAGCAGGGAGTCAGCTGTCCTATTTGTCTGTTGCATCCAGCTAAAAACAGAAAGACCACACAGTGTTTGCTAGGGTGTTTCAAACCTTCCAGCCCCTGCTAGCTTAGCCAGCAATGCTTCCTAGCACCAAATCCCAGAGCAAAGAGGAGTTTGTTTTTCATGTTTTAACACATTTGCACCAGCTTTATCCATCAGTGATTTAGAGCAGCACAAGCGTTAAACCAAGGGCTGGTTGATCTCATACAAATGCAAAATGGCTTGGAGTGAAAAATCAAAAACCTGACCAAAAGACTAGTAATTCCTGTTCACCCCTACCCTGATGAAAGTAAGAACACCCTGAATGTTAAAATTGGAATCCTGAAGCCAGATTTTCTCTTAGGTCAAAGAAGTCATGCACGGACAA